>BHFT01011694.1:0-14881 GCA_004320025.1 Laticauda laticaudata
TATCGGTATTGGGGCCTACACCCATGTGATGGAGGAAGGGGCTCTCAACATCACGGGGCCTGAGGCAGCTGTCTGAGAGCTTCCTCAACACCCGTCCCTGTTTGTCCTCTCGGGGCGCAGGCACCCCAAGTGGACTTTAGACCAGCATCCAGCAGCAGCCACCTCCACAGCACCTGGGCCCTTCACCCTGAGACTGGGCACGCCTCGAGTGACCAAGAGAAGTGCCAGAGACTGGGTGGCTACCATGTTGGCTTTATTTTTGCTTGGGACATTGCACTTGGGATCATTTTTCTTTACGGCTTGTTTTAATAAAGATTATCTTTGCTTCACACCACTTGCTTCATTTATTTTTGTTAATAAAGTCTTGGTGGAAATTTTAGAATGGGTTTAAGCCTTTGCCATGCTTGTTGGGATGGGTTTAAGACTAGCTGTGCGATGGCGTTGAGGGATACCTTTGGGATGGGGAAAAGCTGTGGGTCATGGGCAGGCGCATACCTTTGCGGATGGGTAATAGCTGTGGGATAGTTATAACCTCCAGTGCACAGCATGGTGGGACTGTATGGTCACTGCCCAGGTGCCACACATTCTATGGCCCTTTATTATCAATAATAATGTAATCAATCCCCACACATAGGTCAACATAAACAACAGACTCTTTATTAAATGCCCTGTTTCATTCAACATAGGCCCATTCACATACTTGGCCCAATCTCAGTCTGTGTTGATGATACAGGCTGAAGGAAGCATCCAATTAATCATCTATCATCCTCTCTTGCCACTCCACTGCTCCAGCTGGGGAGTTGCACCAGTGTCTCAGGAGGTTGCGCTGCTTCTTCCCTTCACGTGAAGCTCTGTTGGGGCCTTGTACATTCCACAGTGTCTATCAGGTTTCACCCTTGCCTGCCATTCCCCAGGCTCCATGTCCCATTGCCTTGTTGGAGGTCCACGAGCCTGTTCTGGCAACACTGAGTAGTAGTGGTGCCACATGAGATTGTGCAGGATGCAGCAAGCTTCCCGATCCTCTTCACGGTCTGTGGGTGATGCTGCATTTGTGGTGAAAAGTACCTGGAACTGGTTGGCCAGGATGCCAAAGGCATTTCTCCACCACCCGCTTGCCCTGGACAGCCTGTAGTTGAAGATCCTCTCTTCATGGTGAGGCATCTGGAAGTGTAGGGCTTCATGAGGTAGGTTCTGAGGGAGAAGGTTTCATCCCCCACATGAAGTAGGGCACATCTTGCGTGTTGTTGGGCAGGGCGTCTGGATCTGGGAAGCCCATGATGAGGGATTGCGTTCTAGCCCTCCTTGAGGTCACTGGCATTGTTTACCTGGGCATCTGAAGCTGACCCGTTGCCTGAAGCATCAATGTACATGAACTTGTAGTCAGCATCGACCATGGCGAAGAGGATGATCCTGAAGAAGCCTTGTAGTTGAAAAAAGTGGCCCCTGAGTTGGCTGGAGTTGCAGGCCACGTGCTTCCCATCTATGGCTCCAATGGTGTGGGGAAAGTTCCACCTCTGATACCACTCTTCTGCAATTTTTCTTCAGCCTTCTTCAGTGGAGGGGCACTGCGAGGAGCTCCTCCAGGTATTCGTTCGATGATGGCCTGCAGCACTTCTCTGACCACAATTCTGATGGTGTTGTGTGGCACCCTCCAGCCGTACTGCATGCTCCTGTAGGTGGTCCCTGAGGCCAGGTGGCGCAGAGTCAGTGCCACCTTGAGCCCAGGGTCCAGGCTGGGCCGGAAGTTGGTGTTTGCCTTGGTCAACCTGGGTCTCAGCCGCTCCACAACTTCGTCAAACATGGCTGGAGGCATCCTCATGGAGTGATGGAATGCCACGAGGGTCTTCGTCCTCAGCTCCCCAATCAGCTTGTTGTACAGTCCGTACTCTGCTCTTCTCCCGATCCAATCTTCGGACCCAGACACTTCTTTGCTGCCTCCTTTTCTTCCCGTAGAACAGTTGAAGAGCCTGTAGATGGCCTTCGCACTATTGCAGAACGATGATGGCTACCAAAAAGGACTGTGTGTTTATGATCCATGGTGGACATCAATGGATGCTTGTGGAAGAGCAAGAGCCAGATGGAAGGCTGCAGAGGTCTGCACTGCACTGCACCGCACTGACCACACTGCTGGACTCAAAGTGAGATCCAGGTGAGTTCCTCCCCTTTTTATAGGCAATATAGGTTTTCCACTAGGTGTCCTTTTGCATCCTCTAGGCATCCTCTAGACATCCTTAATATCCGAGATAGGTCCCCTCTGCGAATGTTTTTTCCATTTTAAATGCTTTTGTATGCGAGCTGCATCCGCTTCATCCTTTCTCCGTCCGTGCTACTAACGCTGCGCTTCCGTTCCGCGTCCGTTTTGCTTCCTCCCTGTGTCTGTTTTTCCGCTGGAGCAGATTTGAGTTGTGCGGATGCGCAGCGGATGCGCTAGCGGATATAGCGGACGGTAACGGATGACAACAGATGTTAGAACGGATGTCCCCATATGCGTTGCGGATCCAGAACGGACGCGTTGGATACATTTTCCGCTCAAAAAGTTTTGAGTAGCTCAAAACTTTATTGAGCAGATGCGAACCTCAGTTGACGGATTCTGGACGGAATAGAGAGGATGAAAAACGTAATGCAGTGAGTACAGACGGATATGAACGCATTAACCAACGGATGGCAAGTGTTTCTCTCCGTTTTACATCCTCTTTCCATCCGTTAGTGCAGTGTGACATGTGCTTTACTCTCTTTCCCAGGACATAATAAACACAATCAGTTATTTTCTTTTTCACTGTTTAGGGGTTTGATTTACTATTGTACATTCTGGAATATTAAAGCACATATTTCTCTGAATCAGTGAAATTTTATAAGTGTGGAATAACACTGGCTGAAACATTAGTACAATAATAAGGTCTTGACTCTGCTAACTAGACTATTTTATTCACATTTGGTCTCCATTATTAGCTTTATTTATTATCTTGCCTTTCATTCAGAAGCTCAAGGTGGAATACATAAAGCCTTTCTTCTTATTTTACCCCATGGTAACAAATTAGACTGAGAGAAAATGACCTGGGCCAAAGTCACCCAATGAATTTCTGCAGTTCTGCTGGTGTAGAACCTGGATTTGCTAGTTCTGTTTAAACACCTTAACTATGAGACCACATGAGCTTTCAACAAAGTACTGTAAATAGAACACACACATGCACATACCTCATAATCAATTTGAATGTTTGAGTATGCATGTTTTAAGTGTTGTGTTTGCCTTCAGATTTTAATAATTTAATGATCATGCCAATCTTGCAAAATAAAAATAGCCATTTGATAAACAGTGAAAACTGCCCAAATTTAGCAAAATGTTTACGGAGGAAATTGATACTTAAATGTGTCAGAACTAAATTTGAGGCCTAGCAATGACTCACTTATAGAAGTAAATCATGACGGGCTATGCTGTACTATTGTCTGAACTGGAGGATGACATAAACAAGAAGCCGAGTTAACCTTCACTATATTTCAATAGCCATGCTTCTTAAAAAATAATAGGTATGGAAGATAAGACATGCATGCCTGATGTTGAAGAAAAGACTGTTTGTACCCAGTACATTGGAGGAATTGTTCAGGAACAGTTCAGCCATGTCAAAATGTGACCCTGTCAAATTGCCAAGGGTCAGAATGTCCTATAATCATCTGCTGAGTTGGTGCTAGATACAGAACTTTAAAGTTGCTTGTGAGTTTGCTTTAACTTCATATATTCTTGTGTTTTACTAGACTTTACTTGACAGCTTTATCCTGCCAGCTCAAAAAGAAACAAAACAGTACTGTTGGAGTTAAATAAGCATTTTTCCTTAGTCTTTGTCAAGAATTTTGCTAATTTCTTCAAACAAATACAATACATTCTGCTTAATCAGGCCAATCTAGCAAAAATATGGAGCACTTGGACATTATATTGTGAGGCACAACTGAATATTCAGATGTTAATTCACATGCAGAGAGAAATATCTGCTGGATTGAAAACGCTCCTAAACAGCAAATTCTGGATAAAATAACAAGAAAGCAATCTTTCTTGAAAATTAACTAGATTCATGGGATTACATTTAAGCAAACAAGCATGGGAAAGTTTGGGCTTCACAGAATAATAAATTATTTCTACTTTCATATAAATTACATTATTGGCATCCAGATCATATAATAGCCTTTATGATGTAGTATTTTTTTAAAGAAGTAATCTTTCCTATGATTACTTGGTGGTAGTTGCAATCAAATTGAAACAATGAAGGCCAAAAATCACAAATAAAAATGCAATAATTATTTTCATCTTATTATTTAATAAATAATATACGGAGACTGCATTGTCTGAATTGAAAGTTTTGTTAGCAATATTGTGGAGCAAAAACAGTAAAAAAGTGTTGTGCACTAAATTTAGGATGCTCACCACCTAATCTGCGTGTAAGTGTGCATGTGCATAAGCACGATATATTTAACATTCATGCACATGCATCCACATATAAATACATTTCATTTTTTACTAGCATTGATATCTTAATCGGTATTTCACTAACAGAACTAATTTCTCTGGATTGTAAGAAAGAAATAGTAGACAGCATTACCTAATTGACTAAATAGTTTAAGACTTTCTGCCCTGTAGTAGCACATATGTTGTACTAGGCATCTATCAATAAAATAATTATCACTGTCTACACCAGGGGTATCAAACTCAAGGCCCATGGGCTGGATCTGGCCCCTGGATGTTTAGATATGGCCTGCATGGGCTGCCTTGGAAACAGCAAAGGATGGTGCCTTTGCTAGAGAAAATGGAGCTGGGGGGATGTGTGCTGCCCCCCATGCCCCATTTTTGGCTGCAATGGCCTCTAGCAGCCCTCTGCCAGGAAAAACAGAGCTCGGGGGCACAGGCCCCCTGGTTCCATTTTTGCTGGCAGAGGGCTGCAGGAGGCTGTGCAGGCAAAAAATCGGGTCTGGGGTGCAGTATACGGCACCCCCAGGCTCCGTTCACACTGGCAGGCAGAGGTCTGCAAGAGACTGTCCAGGCCAAATATGGGGCATTGGTGGGGGCTGCTTGCATTTCCCTGGGCTCCATTTTTGGTGGGAGAGAGCTATCAAAACAAACTAAAAACAAAACAAAAGGAGAAATGTTTCCCCTTTTGCATTTCAGCATGCAAGAAGAGATAGGAAAGGAGAAAGGGGAAGAAAAAGAAGGAAAAATGGGAAGAAAGCAAGGAAGGAAAAAAAATAGGAAAGACGGGAAGGAAGAAGAAAGGAGAATGAAGAGGGAAGGAAAAAGAAGAAAAGGAAAGAAGGAAATTATAATGAGAGTGTCAACACATAAAATAATTCTATGGTCCTTTAGAGTTGCCAACAGAAAGGGAGGGGGGAGCAGTGCGACAGCTTGCAAATGAAACTGTATTCCACAAATGTTTTCAAGATAGTAACTAGATGACCAAAGTTTCTGCCGTGCAAAATTCTAACTAGAGAGCATGATTGATGACTCTTGGATATGGATGTGTCCTATTGGAGAATGTGAATTATGATGCACCCAGGGGGTGCGGGAAAACCTGGATCAAGGGTGACAATGAAGGATGTTTCTCAGAATCAGCTATACCCAAGGAATGCCACAACTTTTGACTCCCAATAAATCCTTTTGAAGTTTTGGAAGTTTGGCTCGAGACTCATAATTTAAATGGGGTTAAGTGCCGGAATCCTGACAGAGTGTGGGTGGGTCTCAGGGAAGTCCTGCCTTAGCACTTGGCCACCACAGGTGCCCCCAACATGAATTCCATGTCATGCCCACCATGTCCATGCCCCCTCCAGCCATGCCCCACACACCCCTAGCCCTCTGAGATCAAACACAACTCTGATGTGGCCCTTAAGGAAATTGAATTTGACACCCCTAGTCTATACCCTAAACATCTCATATATCTTTCAGTTTTGCTATTTACTATTTCTGAATCTGTATGCACATATACATATGTTTCTATCTCAGGAAAAAGAAAAATCCACTTGAACTAAGTGAAATGTAATCTGAGGACTATTTTGTCATAATTTGGCTCATTATTATAATACCCTGAAACTATTTGTTGCTTATGTCTATGTTGCTTATGTCAAATGTATTTTCATTTCTCTTCAACTGGAAACTTAAGACATCTGTAAATATAAAATGTACTTTCAAACTTCATTTTATAAGATTATCTTTCCCCCCTCCAAATAACTGCTCATTATTGTCACATATAAACACAATAGTGTCCCAGAATTACACCAGGAGTGTACCGATGAAAATATATTCAACTTCTTTCAGTACAAGATAAACATGATGCCTACAAAAGGCTCTTGTTGAGCAACCTATAGCAGGTATTCATCTCTTTAGCTATAATGAAGTGTTCTTTTTTAAACCTAGCTCACATTAAATTGATGTACAAATTTATTCACATATTTTACTAGACTTATAAGCTATTCTAATCAGTGAAACCTTAAAACAGTTGACACCAAGCCAACCTTCATTTTCTATTACTAGATTTCTTCTCCTGATGAAATATTCTGCAGCCTAAAAAACCCCTACTATAAATGATTTGAATTGTCATTCCATCGGCCTTAACTGGTATAGTTCATGACCAGGAACAGCAAGAGTTGCAATCTAAAACATTTGGAGAGTATCAGGATGCTCACATATACTCAATCTTTCCTTAAATATGTGGACTTGATCTCCAGAATTCTTAGCAATAAACAAGCCTGGAAGGCATCACTTTCAGGAAAGCTCTTAGTTTATGTAGTCAGTGTCTAGAATTTTAAAAATTCAATTTTATAAGAAATAAAACAGGTTCAAACTTCAAAGTAACCATTTTCCTTTAATGTATTTATTCTGGAGAACAGTTGCAAATATATGATGGTAGAAAATGTGACTTTAATGTTGTTCTTTGAGTAAAAGAAAATCAGGTCACATGTTAAGTAAAACCTTTTATCAGCATGTGAATACGTTTTCTTGAAGAGCAATCATGAACAACTCCACAAAATAAAATTAATATATCCTATTTGTTTATATCACCTAATTCAGGGCAAGAAGGTTTGCCACTGAAGAACACAGTACATTTCTTATATACTGGAGCATATATAAATCCTTATAAATAAATACTATATGCTTAGTATCTGATGAACTAAATCAGATAAGTTTTTTTCATATACACCCCTATATGGTACGTTGCATGCAGTCTCAGTCTCGCCTTTGCTGTCAGCTATAGCTTTGGTGAGAAATTAAAAGTTAATTTTGTCTTTGTCCTTTTGTCTTTCTCCTTATCAGTATTGCCTCCAAGGCATGCTAAAGTATGTGGAAAGTGACCTTCAGTTTACTAATATCATCCTGACACAAATGATTTAGTCTCTGTTCATCTAATGTTCTGTATTAACCAAAGAAATAGTCACTCTCCATAGCCAGTGGATTTCACTGGACCCACAAAGAAAAGGGGGGAGAGAGGGGGGGTCTTGAGTTTTTTATGTTCTTTGTAAGGTTTGAAAATGAACTATACCTACATTTAGTTGAATCAGCTTTTGTTAACTATATATTTAAAAACCAATGCATTTCTTTTAATTTACCTGCAAAATAAATAGTATCAAATGTTTGATATAAGCAGTAGATAAAATACCAAATACCCAAAGACAACATAAGTACAGATGAAATTCAAAAAATTAGAACATCGTGCAAAAGTTCATTTATTTCAGTAATGCAACTTAAAAGGTGGAATTCTTAATACAAAAAATATATAATATGAAATTAGGCACCAAATTTGAAAATATTATAACAACTATTTATAACACACAACAGGCCAATATTNGGGGAATATACTAGTCCAATAAAAATAGAAAAGGGAGTTAAACAAGGCTGCCCACTCTCACCCCTGCTCTTCATATTTGCATTAGAAACATTACTAATTAAGATTAGACATAATTCAGAGATAAAAGGACTAAAGATTAAATCAGAAGAATACAAATTACAAGTATTTGCTGACGATTTGGTTTTTTTCATTGAGGATCCAATTGAAAGAGGACAAAAATTGATTAAAGAAATAGGACAATTTGGAGCGGTAGCAGGACTTAAAATTAATAGGAAGTGGAGATTGAAGACATCAGGCAACATTGATTTAATTCTATTGGGAAATGTGACTTTTGAGGGTTCTTTCTAATTTACAATATTATATGACATAATTCTGGTTTGTGTCAGATCTGGAATTACAACAGACTTTGCCAATTTGATATTTACCAAAATAAAATATTTTTTTTTTGTTGGAAGATGGATTTTGCTTATTTCTTTTTGAATGAGTTTTCATTCCTTGGAAACCTGACATTCTGATTCATTCCGGGTTCCACACACACACACACACACAAAAACCAACAACAACAACCCACATTACCACAGTGTGTTTCTTATAATTTCAGCAGGACTTGATCAGAACAATAACAAATTCAGGCTACCTGCTGCTAATAATTCAGCCAGGTGAGTTATACTTTGCTAAGGAGGATTTCCCATCCATCCATCCTTTATTGATTAAATGCTTTTATGTTGGTGTTAAATACAGCTTTCTGGAACTCATTGTATTGTATGCATGTATGAATGTATGTATATATATATGTACACACACATACACACATATGTGTGTGTGTGTAGGTCTAGGTGTGTTCAGGTCCTTTCCTGTGTAAGATTAAGAGTATCTTGGCGATGTTTCGGAGAGGTCCCACTCGCCATCCTCAGGCTGGTGCTTTCGGCTTCATGTCAGTGAAAGCAGTGTGTGATCGGAGCTGCTGTCTCTCTATAAATACTGGTGGGAGCGGCTGGTGTGCTGGGCTGGTTGGCTGTGCTGCTGGCTCTTGATTGGTTGATGGAGTTGTAATCTCCTGGGTCATTTGTGCTAATGGAAAAGAGATCAAAACACAAACAGCCCAGGAGAATACAAGGCAGGAGCCAGGATACCACAACAAAAGAACTCGCAAGCCCATCACACAACGCATTACCCAAGCTGTTAAAAAATGAGAGGCTAATGGAAAAAAAGATCACTACAAAACAAACGACCCAGGAGATTACAGCACAAGATCCAGGATATCTCCACAACATTACCAGAACCGAACACCTGGCAGATAAGACACATATAAAGACTGAACTATGCACCCTGACTGAAGTATTGACAGCCAATGGCTTCCAACAAAAAACAAAAATCACCAAACTTGATCCACAAAAACACACCAAACATAACAAAGACCTAGAAACCCAACAGACCATGGAACAGCTGGCCTGCCCACATAAATGGTACACAGATAAAGATGAGTAAATACTTACCAGGCATCACATCAAGACTGCCTTCAAAACAGACAAAAAAATTAGCAGCCCATCCTGAGAACCCCAAAGACAAAATCGACCTGGAAAAACCCAAGGCATATACAAATTCCCGTGTACATCATGTCCGTCCACATACAATTGGACAGACCAATAGAAGAATAAGTACCCGGCCTAGATGAACACAAAATGCAGTAAAAAAGCTGGAACAGACTCCTCGACTAGTCCAACACATGAAAAACCAACAGGTTCACAACATCAACTTCAATGGCACTAACCTTACCACTATAGAAAAACCCCAGCCACAAACATCAGGAAGCCATTAGAGATTGAAAAAGACAGACTGTGAAAACATGAATAACGAGAGGTGAGTCCACAAGATGTCAATCAGCTGGAAGCCTGCACTTCTCAAATAGAAAGATCCATTACCACAAGCCATGGCAAACACAGCCTGAGCACAAACAGACTCTCTTGATGCCTAGTCTCAAACACCCCAGCAGCACCCAGTGAAAACCTGACTCCAAATGGACGCACCATCCTTTCCACAGAGCAGCCAAGCTGCACTGAAACCTTCAACCAGGAACAGAGTGTTGCCACCAATAAGCACGAAAACAACAAATGAAACCAGAAACACCAATCAAGTCAAGCTCCAGGTCCAGTGAACACAGGCCAGATGCTAGCATCAGAATAGACTCAGCCCGAATTTGAAAAACCAGAAGCGGTGGAGACCCACATCCATACAAAGCAGGTGATGGCAGATGAATTCTGCTGAAAATGTTGCTACAATTGTTACAGAACTACAACGATGCTACAACTTTACCAATGACTACAATGAGTACACTTTAACAGAACTACAATGACTGGGTGAATACCCGAAGGAAGCTAAACAGCACAAATTGTAAGTACGCGACGAGCTATAAATAAAACATATAATAATATATATAGTAATATATTTTCTGAGTAAATATAGTATATATATATTATATTTATATAAATATATTAAATATATGAATATAATATTATATATATAGTCTCAACCTTGAGCTAAAATAAATAACAAACTGACGCACTTGGAGGAGACTAGATGGCTCTATTACAGGAAAGAAGGGGAATAAGGGACAAATGAGGATTAGGACGCTTAGGCAAATGATCACTTTTTATTGGTTTGCCAACCAGTTTCCAATAGTCGACAGACACTGGGCTTGAGGAAGCATGATGCGTGGATAATGATATGAGTATTTTCTATTTCTAAGTATAATTATAGATTTTCTTTAAAAGAAGAAAAAAATTCTTATTGCAGTAATTCAGAGCAGCATCTTTTTTTTAAACAGGAGTAGCAATTTTACTGCAGACATCAGTTCCTTTTATTATTTGTTGACTCGACGTGTCAGCTAATGATGCCTCTCCTGTTTTCCAGCTTGTCAGTTATCAAGAACCTTCCATTTCAATGGAATGACATGACTCAATAAATAGTTCAAAGCCCAAGATCACTTCAAAGATCTGGTTTGAAAAGGGGATTGGATATATGCAGTGGTGCTGTTTAGTTGGTTATTCGTTCATGAACTGTGGTTGTTGAATTCCTCCCATCAAGCCCTGGGCACTGTGCTCGAGCTTGCAAATTGAGAAAATAGGCAACAGAGTTGCGACAAGGGAAGAGAAGACTTGCGTCCCTATGCTTCTCCTTCATGCCAGCTGCTCACATTAGTCCCATTTACTCATTGCAGTCACCATATTGCCAGATTCATTTGATGGGGGGTTAATTTAGGCAACCAGTCCATACGCAGGGTCTCTGCATGTGCCAAGGTATGCGGCCATGCTGTCCCACAACAAGCCAGACCTTGACCCGGAGACAGAATCGGGTTGTGTTAAATATTTGAATCTCACCACGCTGTAGATATGGTTAAATCAAATGCATAAATAAACACCGCTAACATTTCTGAACCAATCTCCATCTTGCAAAATGTTAGTCCTTGAAATGCAAACATATGTTTGTTTGCACAATTATGAAATGAAAATGAAAACAGGGAGACACTCACAAATGCCTGAAGATGTGTGTACATTCTTTTTAAATGTACACAAAGAATTTGTTACCAGCTCCCTCAGCCCAAGTCTGAGTTCTTCAAACCTCCTGGCTCCAAGATTTCCAAATCCTTAAGAGAAAAATTATACTATTTCAATCACAAATTCTCCTTGGAAAATCTCTGAGAATTTCTCTCGTGCAAAGCATTCTTGGACTGATATACAAATCTCAACATCCTGAAAGAAAAGGGATTCTCTCTTATCTAGTTCCTCTTAGTGATTAATATTCCTGAAAGCAAAGGAGCAGCAATTAATGGGTGTTCCTTTGAGTTGCCTTTGGAATCACATTATTTTATGTAACACTGTCTTTTTACAATTTATATACAATAAGAGTGAACCCTATTCCGCTGTAGTACTGATGATGTTACCTAGTTTGGTAATGAAATGTCTGCAAGAAAGCCACCAAACTCAGAGACCACCAACGACCCCACAATTTATATCCACACATGCACACAATGTGAATATGGGACAACACTAATTTTCTTTGCCTTTGGTAACTTCATATGTAGCATTAATATCTGCAACAGGGAAGCTTTTTTTATATCCATCAGGATCCTAATTGCATGAAGTATATCTAAGAGTATCAGTCTTCCAATCAAAGGAAAGTAAAGCAGAGACTAAGGGGGAGTGTCTTCTTGTTGTCTCTATTTTTAATATCTCTACTGATCAATAGGATAAAAGGTGCAAAGATCAATGCTTCTGAAACCCATAAGACTGTCTCAAAAATTACTTTCTCTCTTAAAAGAAAGTTCTAAGTAAATTCTTTCAAATGGAATGAGAACACGAAGCAGAAAAAATTGGTTGAGCCACAAGCATTTATCACATTTTCTTAAAGTCTTTTTATGATATTTTAGTGGTCTGGAAAACATGGGAATCCAAACGGAATGAAGAATTGCTGTAATCTATTGTGATATATATTTCTAACCCCTAGCTACCTGTATCTCCCCATAGTACTTGACATTTGCTGGAAGAAAGTGCTATATTAGATTCTTAAATCAAGTCTGTACAGAATAAAAAGACTGAAAAGGTGAAATTTGGACACAGGATAGTCATATATCAGAGCTGAAGTCAAGAAAATTAAATTGAATCTTTTTGGTTGTATGTTTAAAATGGAAAACAATTCTTCCCAAGTAAAAGGAACTAGTAGGTTATAAGGCAAATGGTTAGAGGTAAGAAAACCAGACAGGTAATCAACTACAGATAAAACTAGATAACTGGAATCAAACAGAGGAAATTGGAGGAACTTCAAAGATGAAATGGAAGAAATGATGCCAGATTGGCAGTTATTCAGTAAAAAAACCAAACACCTAAATACAAATGGACATAAGAACAAGCCTAGGTTTGGATGTATCCCGGAGAAGTATCCCTTATGCTTTTCTGAGATACACAGTTTGATGTCTTTCATATCATAATTTAAAAGTATTTATTTTACTTTTAACATGTTATTTTAATTTAAAAGAAAAAAAATAAAAAGATATTTGGTCATCAATAAGCTGATGATATTCAGTCTATCATTTCACCCAGGCAAAAGATGTAGTAGAATGTCTGACTTAGGATCTAGAAGGTGTAAGAATTTGAATAGGAATGAAACTGACTACAGTTGAGAATCTCAGAAAAAAAGACTACAGTATCTGTTTATATAAAAAACCTTGGGGTTATTTGCAGTATCTACCATAACTCTGTAGACAGTCATAATCCCATGAAATGATCAAAGGCACAATTTCAGCATCCTCACAGCTGACAGCTCCTGTTAGAGAAGTGGGTGGAATCATGTCCAATGTAAGTTCAGCTTCAATTGGTCATACTAGTGACATGCTTTTAAATTAGAAAAACTTAGCAATAACTACTCTTAGTATTTCAAATTTGGATTACTGCAGTGAACTTTAATTTATCCCTTGCAGACTAATTTAAAGTTTAACAGAATAGCAATCCACACACTAGTGAACCCAAGCTATTCTAGCAATAGCAATAGAACTTAGATTTATATACCACTTTACAGAGCTTTACAGTCCTCTCAAAGTGGTTTACAGAGTCAGCACATTGCCCCCAATAATCTGGGTCCTCATTTTACCCATCTCGGAAGGATGGAAGGCTGAGTCAACCTTGAGACTGGTGAGATTTGAATTGCCAAATTGTAGTCAGCAGAAGTAGCCTGCAGTACTGCACTCTAACCATTGCACCACCATGAAACAGTGCCACAACAATATTGCCAGTGATACCAGTTTGGTTCTGGGTACAAATCAAAGTGTTGCTTTATTATTTTAAAAAGCCAAATATAATAGAACAGTGGTGGCTAACCTTTTATGGCTGCTGTGCCAATAATTGCACGTGCACTCACGTGCCAGCAGCCAGAAGGCAATGCATGCTGCCCCCCCATCTCCGCATGTGACGTGCTTCTCTGCACATTTGTATGCAATTCTCCTGTGTGTGCTATTCATCTGTACATGCACGCGATCCCCCTGAGCACACTACATGTCTCTGCTCATGCACACGCATCTCCCACGCACCCCTTCCCCCCATGCATGTGTGACAGATACCCAAAATCAACTGTTGGGCAGCGCAGTAGGGCTCTTCCGGGTGAGCTCTCATGTGCTGGCAGAAGCTGCTCTGCATGCCATTTCCAGCACGCATGCCATAGGTTTGCCAACATGGTAATAGAACATAGAATATCAGAGTTGGAAGGAAACTTGCAGGATTTCTAGTCCAACCTCTTGCTCAAGCAAGACACCCTATGCCATTTCAGACAGGTGATCTCTTCTTAAAAGCCTTCAGTGATGGAGCACCCACAACTTCTGAAAGTAAGCTGTTCCATTGGTTGATTGTTCTCATTGTTAGGAAGTTTCTCCTTCATTCCAGGTTGCTTCTCTCCTTAGTTTCCATCCATTGTTTCTTTCCCTTGCCTTCTGATGCTTTGGAAAATAAGTTGAACTCCTCTTCATGGCAGTGATTCAAATATTGGAAAACTTCTATTTCACATCTCATCAGATCATCTACCCATCCTGTTTGCTTGATCCAGAGAAGGTTCTTTTTGGTTCTTTTGCTCATTATTTCCCTATCTTTTCCTCCCCTCTCTCGCTCTCCCCTCCCCTCCCCTCTCCTCTTCAGTCAATGGATGGAGATGCTATGACACATTTCTCTGAAATTGTAAGTGGAAGAGTGATATGTTGATAATGCACTGGTGCTTCTGGAAATTAGATATGATAAGATAAAATCCCTAAGTCTGTGCAGAAAGTAAAATGAAAATTACAATGTAAGCATGTTCTTACAGTTATAAATATCTGTTACATACTTTGATACCCTTTGAAAGAAAAACAAATGAATTCAGTGAGGAGAGACCAGAAATTGACCGTAATCTGAACAGACTTCTAAATGACCTCTCAAAAGGGTTGTTTTATATCCTAGTCTATTGCAGATTGAATCAGAAAGAAATACAATGCAAAATGATTTGATTCTGGAAAGGTATATTTAAGCAAAAAAAAAAAAAAAAAA
>BHFT01011696.1:0-20783 GCA_004320025.1 Laticauda laticaudata
ATGAAATTGCAGTGGATGGATGCTCGATGGATAGAGCGTATGAAACACGTATGCAGTGAGTACACAACAGATGCATGGCGTTTTGCAACGGATGGCAAGCTTTTTTGAACGTTTTACATCCTCTTTGCATCCGTAAGTGCAGTGGGACCGGGCCTTTGTTTAAAAAGATTATTACACAAATGACAAATTGATGCAAAGAATGACATGCTATATCATCCATACATTCTATATCTGTGGACATTACGTAAGACATTATTGTATGTTTGTTATTTGGCTGTGTTTATACATTTATTCTGTTAAATATTTTTTATTTTAAATCTATTAATCTGGAATCTCAGGATATAGGAATTTAGAAAACCATTATAAATTAAGAAATGATTAATGCTATTTATGTAGTGTCATCACTGTGGTATCAAACCCAAAGGATATTTTTGAATAACAGACATCTCCCTCAGTTAATCCAATAAAGTTATTGTGATTTTCTTTCTACTTATTAATCCAGTAATGTGTCTTCCTATATAGAACTTGTAAATATAAATCATCATTTAATAAACACACACACACATTTGTATTAGTTCTTCAGTTTCTTAGTGCTAAAGCCCTTAGTACTGGGACCACTGTTTATCTTCAGTAGTGGATGTGAAACTCCCATTTGAAAAGTTATAAAATTCTTCTGACAGAAGTTCTATCAAAAACAAAACTCTCTAATGTCATTCTTCTTATTCTCTCTCTCTTTTTTTAGTGAACTTCCTAAACAATTGGAAATGGCAGGGAAGGAAAGTCAGAAGAATTGACAATGGCAGAACTGCAACGAGATTCAGTGTGAACTGAACCACATGCATAGTTGCCTCCTCCTCTAGATATTGTAGGTAATAGGCTGTGTGGCAAATGAAAAGACAATTAGACTTCTTTTTTCAATAACTTCCATCATTGTATTACTTTCCTTCCTTTTTATTAATGTTTAATTGTTCCATTTATTTACTTGGCTATAATCAAGATACATGTTCTAGGGACAAGATTCCCTTTAGAATAGCACCTTGATAAGTATAATCATTCTGACTTTTCTCTGACCTTTATTAAATCCAGGAATTTCTGCAAGGGAAGAGAATATAAAAAATGCTTGATTTTTGCTGTTTTACTGTCTGTAAAAAAATAAAAACAACAATTCCTTGGTGTTCCTGCCTTGAAGGTCTTTGAAAAAAATGATATTTTAGATAATATTCTAGATACATGTTCTGTTGCTCAATTATATTTGCTTCTTAGTTTATTTTTTCCTCTATATTGTACAACATTGTTCCTATCTTTCAGTTTTCCTGTTAGCTGATAAATTTCCTTTCTCATCAGCCAATGTTAATTATTTCTTCAACAAAGATAATTCAAAACAAACACTACAACATATTAAAGAATTTTCAAAAAGGTAGAGAGAAATAGATGATACTTAAACTCCCAAAGAAGCAATTTGAATGATGAGTTGTATCCTGAGTTTTGCTTCTTGGTTGCATGAGCAATTATTGATTCATAAATTTATTTAAAAAGGCAAAAATAATAGTCAATCAATTGTTCAATTGTTTTATAAGCACTTAGTTTTCAAATTACCTCCTTTGCTAATTCATACCTGAATTTATCATTCCAAATTGGAGCTCAAAACATTTTCTGGTATTTCATGTAGATTACACAAATGTAATTCCTAATCTATATTCCAGGTTTTAATGAATATAGAGTTCATAGCAATAGGTACTTCTTTTTCAAGCTTGCTGTACAAAATGAAAAGGTTAACTTAATTAGGTCAATGTTTAGTAGCTAAACACTGGTCCTGCAACATGTTTATGGAATAGCTATGACCATATAATTGATTACTTGGCCTTGATGCTAAGGGGTTATAGAAGTTTAATCCCTATACTGAGAAACATAAAAAGAGGATGAAAGTGTAAAATAGAGCTGTAACTTAGATGTAGTTCACATTTTGTGAATTATAATTACTTTGATTGTAATATAATCTCTTTTCAGAAAGAGAAAACCTTAGGATGAGGTGAGGGGCTGCTGGATCACAGGGACAATCACAGAGCATCCTATAAAGCAGGGGTCTCCAACCTTGGCAACTTTAAGACTTATGGACTTCAACTCCCAGGGTTCTGAGGAACTCTAGGATTTGAAGTTCACAAGTCTTAAAGTTGCCAAGGTTGGAGACCCCTGCTATAAAGCATAGGGTCAGTCACCATAAAGGCACAGGTCCAGTGGTGGGATTCAATTTTTTTATACTACCATTGCTTGGTGGGTGTGGCAGGGGAAGGATACTGAAAAATCTCCAGTCAGAGGTGGTATTTTCTGGTTCTCAGAACTATTCAAAATTTCCACTACCAGTTCTCTAGAACTGGTCAGAACCTGTTGAGTACCATACAGTACCTTTAAATGGTGATATTTCCACAAGAGAATCTGGAACATTCCATCCCTATCCAATCAAATGGAACAGGTAGATATGATAGGAAAGAGGCAGTCCTGCAAAATTGTAATAACAAAATATTATGGAATGGAATTTTAAAAAGATATTGAAAGATTGATTAATATTTTCTTCCTTTTTTCCTTCCCTCCCTCCCTCCCTCCCTCCCTCCTTCCTTCCTTCCTTCCTTCCTTCCTTCCTTCCTTCCTTCCTTCTTTCCAGAAAACATATACAACACATCTTACTTTTTCTATTTTCCCCACACTAACAATTATGTGAAGTGAACTGGACTGAGAGTCACTGGCTAAAAGTCATCCAACTGGATTTCATGGCTAGGGCAGGACTAGAACTCAATCTCATACTTTGTAGCCTGTCACCTTAGCCAGTAAACAACAACCAAAAAACCCCAGCAAAAATGGCCCAGAAGCATATAAGAATAGTTTTATATATATATAAAACCTTTGCTTCATAATGAATGTGCCCTTTATGTTATTTTTTACTGTATTACATCACAATAATCATTAGATCCCCTTGTTATTCTGCATATTGATCAGTTGAAGAAATAATGGATGTAATGTGAAAGTAATGTTGTTTGAAAACGAGGTAAGTACAACTCATACAGTATTGAAAACAGTTAATTGCCCTTTCTCCCAGTATTAAATTGGCACATAATTAGCAGCACAATCTTAAGGCTCTGGATACCCAGTAAATATTCCACTCACAGGTTAAAAGAGTTGAGATGTATGGCTATTACATAAAAAAATAGTTAATATTAATTTTCACATCAACACTGAATATGAAAATGGAACTTCTATAATTTGGGCAACATTTACAAAATGGCACATAAAAGAAATATTTTTTCACAAGGAGATAGGAGGAACTTTGCTGGTTATGAAAAGGAACCAGCATATTCACGGAGCTCCAAAATATAGTAAATGAAAGAAACCCATATGCATATATGCATTATGTATTATGATGTAACATGGAATGAAATCAGCTGCCTAAAATAAGTGCTTATTATTTTTCTTGTGTCTTGTTTGGAATAGCATCAGCAATTATTATGCAGGATCCAATCTGGGTTGGTCACTGGGACGAGAGGTTTAAGATTCCAAGCTTTCAGACTCGTGCCAGAGACCATCCTCATGAAACTTCTCTCTACACAATGTGACCATCCCAACTTGGATCCTGCAACATTATCCTGGGGCACATCTATTTGCCTTCATTTGTGAATAATTATTACTAGGGTAATAGTAATAATATTACTGCTTCATCACAGCAGAAATCCTTTCCAGAATACAAGTCAAGTGAATGGACAATACTTGTGGGGAAGGCTATTTAAGAGATATATGGTGGCTGCTGCACCTTGTCAAGGGATCCTTAAAATGTGAAGTGGACACTTGCCTGGT
The DNA here is from genome assembly GCA_004320025.1 of Laticauda laticaudata. Lineage (NCBI taxonomy): Eukaryota > Metazoa > Chordata > Lepidosauria > Squamata > Elapidae > Laticauda > Laticauda laticaudata. The sequence continues at coordinate 3,844 of BHFT01011696.1, forward strand.
TTTTTTTTTTTAACAAAGCTGAAAATACCCCATGTGACAATGATCTATTTCTTTTTAAAGTGGAAATCATATATATAAAATTCAAGAAAATGTATGATAAGTCTTAAATCAAAGCACACAAATTGAAATTATGGTTTATCTACCTTGCTCTGGGAAGGCAGGAAAAGAGGGATCAGTTTTATATTGGGAATACTAGATGTTCCTGTAAAAATGTTAATGCAAATGCATACAAAAATACCTATGCTGATTTTAGTTTAGGGTTTTTGTTTGTTTTAGTAGAATAAAACAGGATAAAATGGCTTATTACAGAATTTATGCAAAATAAATTCAGGTCATAGATATATTCTGATTTGCACATTTTTTCTTAATCATTTTCCTTCAACTGAAATATATTCCATGCTAAGAGTTATGCATATAATCTCAGCATAATTTATTCCTTTGAGAATCCTCAACCTATTTATGAGATTGCTGTTTGTTTTCTTCCTTAAGCCATTACATTAAATAGGAACTTTCTTTTTTTTATAGACGAAGCATCAAGTCTAGTCATTGTGATGCAATTTTCTTCAAGGAAATTCCGAAGAGAGTGGATTAAGGGTAATTCTGTATCGAGCAGGCTTAAAATAGCTAATTAAAGGGCAGGGAGACCAGCCAAAACTCCATCTCATGACTTGCAGAATGAATGAAAGTGCTTCAGTTTAAACCCAAGAAACTGAGCAATGAATAATAACTCTATTTTCTTAGATTGATCTGATATAATACTTATATAAATACTATGTCTAGTATTCATGCTATAAATACATAAATACTATGTCCAGTAATAGTGCACACCAAATAAATGCTCTGTCTTACATATTGGCAAAAAAACAACAACACAGAAAATAAAATACAGGCTGAATAGTCAAGACCTTGTTCATGATCCAAATTCTGTCAAGGACCTTGGAGTACTCATCTCTAATGATCTAAGTGCTAGAGCCCACTGTAACTACATNAATAACTAGAGCATACAAAACATTTGCTAGACCAATACTCAAATATAGCTCATCAGTTTGGAATCCACATTACGTATCTGATATTAACACAGTTGAGAAAGTCCAGAAATATTTCACAAGAAGAGTTCTCCACCCCTCGACTCGTTGCAGAATACCTTATGCCACCAGACTTGAAATTCTAGACCTAGAAAACCTGGAACTACACCACCTTCAGTCCAATCTAAGTATAGTATATAAAATCATACATTGCAATGTCCTACCTGTCAATGAATACTTCAGCTTCAACCATAACACAAGAGCAAACAATAGATACAAACTCAAGGTTAATCACACCAAACTTGACTGCATAAAATACCACTTCAGCAACAGAGTGGCCAATTTCTGAAATACTCTACCGGACTCTATGGTTTCTTCCCCAAACCCCAAAAACTTTAACCCCAAAAACTTTAACCCAATGTGCCTACTGTCCCTGTCTTATTGTTTCTTTTATTTTTTTTATATGTATCTATGTCTTTATAACTATGTTTTTACTTGTACTTATTATCTTATAAGCAATTGACAAACCAAATAAAATAAAAAATAAAATAAATAAATATATGTGCATGTCTGTGTCTAATATAAATGATAGATTGCTAGATTGCTAGATATATTTAGATGATAGATAAATAGATGATGTATAAGTACCATTTTTATACTGCAGCATGTCATAGCAATGTACAATAAAAGCTGAAATCAAAAACACAGTTTACTGAATTTAATACACTACATAGTATACTGTTACATGATGTTACCTAATTTGGAATGAAATGTCTGCAACAAAACAATCAAGTTCAGAGAGCACAAAGGACCCATTTCAATCCTGAGCTACAAGTATTCTCATATATTGGTAACAGTATAAAATATTCATTAAATATATTCATGGAAAAGATGGTGAAAATATACTTTCAATGTCTATTCTGGAAAGAGGTGTGTTTTCAACAGACAAAGGTTTTTTTTACAGATTTTATGGGAGATATCATCAAACAGTAAGGGAAGGAGAGTATGTCAGAGTGCCACAGGACAGTTTTATCCATATGTAGCCTTTCAATAGTATTAAAGCTGGCAGCATCTATACCTTTCTGGAGGAGTTCAGAAAAGAAATACAACAATATTAGCTTCTTCATTATACAATTAAATTAACAGAATCATGCATGTCTGAATGTATTTCTCCCTCCAGAAAACTAGATAGGGTCTCTTCTGAAATATTTCCTACACACACACACCCTCTCCTTCCATGGGCTGTGTTATCTTTTACATGATGATTGCCTTCATCTCTTCCAAGATTATTCCAACATATCATTATATCTACCCTTGTATTGCCTTGTAATCAAATAAGTGCACACTCACTCCATTTACAATAACTTTTCTGAAATTCTCTGTTGCTATAATAGCCATGTTGAGAGCAAATTCATCAAGTTAAATAAGAATAGATAGAGGAGAGGAAAGCAACATTTATACACAGAATAAAGCCATTAAGCATTTTATTGTCTTCCTAATTGTCAACCCTACCATTAGCTTTTAGGCTAGAAGATCTCATGTGTTAAATGCTGAGAGAACCTGGCAACTGTGTAGAAGACTTTCAACAAAATATCATATAATCTGCATGATGAGCTGAAAGGACAAGCCTCCTCTTCTTGGCAACCTGGTGAATATTGGAAGTCGGCATAATGAGCTTTCCTTTCATTGTATTATGAAAAGACAAATTCCATTTTTTTAAAAAAAGATTTTTTATTGATTTTTAAAAACAAACATAGACAAACACAACACAGAACAGGTAAACATAAAACCTCTTTTCTGAAAGCAGCCTGATCCCTGGTTACATCTCTTTGTATAGACACCAATTCAAATTCATGCTCATTTTTATATACCATTCTATAACTTCTTGGCATTCTACATTTTCTATATGGCTTCTCCCCTCTTTTAACTTTCTTAATTTTATTTTTATTTGTTTCATCTCAAGATCAGAGTCAGGGTCATATTTATATTCTTGTGTTCTGTCCTACGATTTCCAGCTATCTATTAACCTTTTCTTCTTAAACAAAATTCCTCCTTGTAGTCACTAATTGGAGTATGACGCCTTATATCTTTCCTAAAATTATAAACACTTATATAAAATGTAAACTTCCATTCGGATTCTGCGAAGTACATTAAAACTAAGACACTACATTTTAAAAAGAAAAAAAAAGAAAAGTATAAATATAATAATGATAATTCAAGCAACATCCATACCAATTCAATTCTATGCATTAATGTTAATATTCATCTTAATTTTAAACATTTAGCAGCATTATTTTTCAATAGGTATCATGCTTCTATGGGAATGTTATAACACTTTCCCCATAATTACTTCTCCCTTCACTTCACTTGCATTTTAAAACATTAATGTTCATCTAAAATGTTCCCATCTCCTATCTAAATTAAACTTCTCTTCATTTAATTTCATTCCATATTTATTTTAACTCAGTAAATTTTTCACGAGAATTATTGTCCGTTTCGTTCCAAATTTCAATATAAATTATTAAATACAAATATAACAATACCAATCCATAGTTTGTCCTTTGCAGAAATCCCTTTTTTTCAAACCTTAAATTTTTACGCCATCATCTCTAAATAAGCCTTGTTCTTTACATCTTGCTTCACACCCTTGCAGCTTTCTTCTCTTCCTTCCTCCTTTGCTTCTTCTCTCCTGCCCTTTGTCCCCCTTGTCTCCACCTAGTTTTCCCTTCTGTATTCCTTTTTCTGTTGCCTTTTCTCACATTATAGTCACACTATTTTCAATCACTTATTTTTTCCCTTTTTTGTTGGTTTTAGATCTGCAAATTCTCCATTCTCCTTTCCCCTGTTTCCCTTTCTTCCCCAAGATTACTTTTTCATTAAAGATGACTTTTTCCTTTGTCCTGCAATCTTCTTTGTTGCGTAGTCTTTTCTTGTAGTTCTCGCGTATGTTAAAGATCACCAATTTCTAAGAATTGAAAAATGGAACCGTAAAGAGCCCTTCCTACTTGTTTCCTTGCATATTAATATGTTTTTTAAAGTTCATTCAGTGTCATCCCAAGTGATGCCCATCAATAGAGAGGTTTTTTTTTCTTCCTTTATAAAACAACCACTCATCAATTGTTTTTATAACCTTGCCCAATATAAATCTACTCACCAAAAGTCCCATAATTACACCAAACAATCCAAATTGTATTATCCCACAAACAGAAACAAGGAAGCTGTTTCTTATTTTATACCACTTTCTCCTTTTTCACTTTCTCTTGCCTGGGGTTTAGTATTTAGGCTACAACAATTCCAGTTACAATGGTATCTTTTAGTCAGTCCTGTTAAAGGCCTGTCCACACCTTGGCCCGACAATAATGCAAAACGTTTTGTAAAAAGGAACACAAGCTCGGACTGAGAAAATGTACCATCCATTGTATCACTCCCAAAAGTGCCACCAAATTTGCATAAGCAGAAGCGGAACAACAAATCGGAAAGGAACGGAAATGGGCGGGAGGATGTAGACGGGGCATGGAAAGGCGTATGCTCCACAGTAAGCCTAGCGGAATGAGAGCGGACGGAGCGGATGTAGGCACATGCCGCAGGCTTCCAGGGGAGCCAGTGAAGCGGGACGCGGCAGTGAGAAATAGGAGTGGATGCAATAGTGGATGCCGAGAGCACGTGAATGAAGTCAGTGCAAGAGAGCAGAAAAGACTAGGGAAGCCTAGCGGATGCCTAGGCGATGCACAGCATTCACTGCGCAAGTGTGGGAGGATGGCAATTTGCCACTCAGAGCCTCGTGGATAAAAGCGGAAAGGCAGCATCACAAGCACAGTCCAGCCATTAGAGGAAAGGGCCTGTCTGCCAGACACACGCTCCAGAACAGCCAGACAGCTCCCAGTCCAGCCAGGCAAGCAAGCCCAACAAGCCAGCCAGCCAGCCATCCAGCCGGAGCAAGCCACAAACCCAACAAACCATGGGTAAGAAGAGAAGCCTCAGCCATGCTGCCTGCCAGCCCGGGCAAGAGGGACAGGGCACCATATGCTCACCCCCTGCGCTCCTGACTCTGCTTCCTTCTGGGGCTTCTCTGCTGCTTCCCAGGCTGACTGTCTTACTGGTGCTGCGTAGCAGTTATCTCCTGGCGCTGCTCCTGGTGCTGTGCTATCTGCTGCGGCTTACATCTGCTGGCATTGACACTGGAGTCTCCTGTGTATGCTGGTGCTTCTGCTGGTCGCTTACTCTCTCTGCTGGCACATGCACCATGATTCTCTGACTGGAGTCCTGCTGTGCTCCTGGTGCATCCTGTTCCTTGCTGGTGCTGTGCTAGAGCGCTGCTAGGTGCTTTTTTATCTCTGGCTGGCGCTGTCCTGGTCCTGCTGGTTCCCTGCTATTCCTGCTGGTGCTCGCTGCGCTGCTTGGTCTTACTCTGCTGTAGCTGATCCTGGTACTGCTGGTGCTGCTGTGCTTAGTCTGCTTGGTGCTGATCCTGGTGCTGGCTAGGTGCTGGCTGGTCCTGCTTTTGCTGCTCACTGTTAAGTTGTTTGGCTGGGTGTGGGTTGGTGGTTGGTCGCGTAGAGCAGTCCCTACAACCTACTGAAGCCCCCTCTGATGAGGACCGCGAAGCGCCCATGCCCGAGGGGTTTAGGAATGGAGGCAGAGATGCGTGAACGGGAGAGGAAGGCAATGATTGCTAAGTCGAGAGGAACATGAGGATGAGGTTACTGGAATGGCTGAGGGAGAACGAGTATCTATGGCGGAAGGGACACCAAAGCTCTAATTCGAGACCCCAAAAGGAAGCAGGCTGCTTGAGAGAGAAAGGCGAGAGCGCTGGCTACACTTGGAGGTGCTCTCGGCTGTGGAAGCATATGCCACACCTCGGTACGGAAGCTGCACCTCAAGAAATATGGCATGGCGCGGTCAAGCTTGAACGGAACCGAGAGACCTAACGTGATGGGCCAAGTGCAGCTTTCTTGGAGGGTGAGATCCACACTGAGAGAAACCCCTCTCACAACCCTCTCTCTCCAGCAGCCTGTGAGAGCCAGGTCCTCTTCTGGCAAGAGTCAGCTCCTGTGCCAGGCAGGTATCCTGTGGAGGCGTTCCACGACCGAGACCCCCCCGCAGGCCGTACTACCATACAGAGCGCGCTGGAGGACCCCGTGAACAGTGGGAAGGCAAGTGAGAGGTGCGCACTTTTCCACCACAAGGCCAACCCGCATCCACCCCCGTCCCAGAACCAATCTCTAACAGAAATGAGGCCAGTCATAGGCAGGAGCCGGAGGGCAAGACCAAACTGTCTGCACTCGGAGATCATGGAGACACCGATACAAGAAGCAGCTGTTAGATTCTCCCTCTCTCAGCTGGTACTCACAAGTCTCCCCACTGACGTCCCCATCCTCAGCACACCACAACCTCTTCCGCTCACCTACATCAATCCAGGACCCTCATGCAACAATGTCGGCATGCCAACACAAGTACGCTCAGGTGGATGAAGGCAATTATCAACCGATGACTCTTCACAAGCCAAAAACCAAGCTGAACCTGCTACCCACCCAGTCAGGCCTGCTCTCCACCCCAGTGATGTTCACTGCCCTCCAAAGGCTTTCCACTATTGCCCTCACCCTTACCAGAGGCTATTCGGGCTATCCTTAGTAGCTTCCATGTCAACACAGTGTCATGCCCTTTCCTCAGTCCTAGGCTAAGGTATCTCGTAACACTCACTGGTGCTCTACACTGTGATGCGACGATGCACTGATATCCACCCTTGTTACCTAGCCCATGCCATGCCATGCCCACATTCTGATGGCCACCCAGCCATCAGTGATGTCCGGTCCCTACTGCTCCCCTTGCTTAGCTGCAGACCCGTACATCTTCACGAAACTGCTCTTCCTGTTCCATACCCCTAAAGCCATAGCCTGGGCTCCAGAATCATCTGTTCATTCGTATTGGGTGCTGTTACTACCTCCATAATAGCTATGGAAGGAAGGCGGCTCTTCAAATACACAGGGCTGAGCCAGGCTGTCTGAGAGACTTCCTTCCAACACACTGTCCCTGTTGTTCCCTCGCCTCGGGGCCAGGGCAAACCCCAATAGGCACACCTCAGACCGAGCACTCCAGCAGCAGCCACTCTCTCACAGCACCTGGAAAATCCTTCATACTCCTGAGACCTGGTGCGGAGCGCGCACAAACTCCGAGTGACCACAGAAGAGTGGCCAGAGACTGGGTGGCTACCTGTTGAACTTTATTTTTGCTTTGGACATGAACTTGGCTCCTTTTTTCTTTACAGCTTGTTATTAATAAAACTATCTTTGCTTCACACACTTGCCTTCATTTATTTTAGTCAATAAAGTCTTGGTGGAAACTTTAGAAAGTTTTAAGCCTTTGCATGCCTTGCTGGGAATGGGTTAAGATAGCAGTGGGATGGGCAGGGATACCTCTTGAGATGGGGTAATAGCTTGTGGGATGGACAGGGGATAACTTTGGGAATGGGTTAATAGCTGTGGCGATGGGCAGGGGAAATACCTTTGGGATTATGGTAATGGATAGCTGTGGAGTAATGATAATCCTCCGGCAAGCATAGTGGGACTGTGTGGTCCACACTCCCAGGGTGGCACATTGCCCTATTTGGTCACTTTATTATCAATAAAAATGTAATCATTGAAACCACACATTTCAACATAAAATACACATCTTTATTTAAATGCCCTGTTTTCATGGGTAATGAACGATGTAGTTTCACCCAACATACATGGAACAACTCTAACCATCAGTGTTATGCGACAGCCTAACAAGGAAGCATCCATTAAGCATCTTATCATCCCTGTCTTGCCCACTCCAATGCTCCGCTGGGGAGTTGCACCAGTGTCCTCAGAGGTTTGCGCTGCTTCTTCCCTCACAATGAAGCTCTGTTGGGCGCCTTGCAATCCACAGCAGTGTCTAATCAGGTTTTCTCCTTCCTCCATTCACTCAGGGCCTCACATGTCCCTCATTGCCTTGTAGGCGGTCACAACAAACCTGTTCTGCAACACTTAGGGGTAGTGCACAGGGTCTGTGGCCTGCACATGAGATTGTGCCAGGATGCGGAGCACAAGCTTCCACAATGTTTTTTCTCGATAGTGTCGCTGGGAGCTGCATCGCTGGGCATGGTGGTGAGAAGTATCTGGACTGTTTGGCCAGGATGCCAAAGGCATTCTCCACCAGCTGCCTTGCCTGGGAAAAGCCTGTAGTTGAAGTATCCTGCTCTTCACGGGTGAGGCATCTGGAAGTGTAGGGCTTTCATGAAGGTAGGTTGTGAGGGAAGCAAGGCGCATCCCCCAGATGCAAGTAGGCGCACATCTTGTGGTGTCGTTGTGGGCACCAGGGGGTCTGGATCTAGGAAAGCCCCATGATGAGGTTGCATTCCAGCCCTCTTGAGGTCACTGGCTTTATACCCTGGCATCTAAAGAATGAGCCGTTGCCTGAAATGCATCGAGATGTACATGTAATTGTAGTCAGCATCGACCATGGTGAAGAGGATGATGCTGAACGAAGCCCTTGTAGTTTGAAAGAATAAGTGGAAGCCTGACTTGGCTGGACCTTTGCAGGCACGTCTTCCATCTATGGCTCCAACGGGTGGGGGGAAGGTTCACTTCTTGATACCACTGCTGCAACTTTCTGTCCAGCCTTCTTCAAGTGGAGGGGCACCTGGAGGAGCTCCTCCAGGTATTCTTCCATGATGGTCACCTGCAAACTTCTCTGGACCACAATGCTGATCGGTGTTGTTGGACCCTCCAGCCGTACTGCATGCTCTGTACATGGTCCCCTGAGGCCAGGTGGCAACCAAGATTCAGTGCCACCTGAGCCCCAGGGTCATGCAGCGCTGGGCCCAGAAATTGGTGGATCGTGCTTGTCAACACTGGTTCTCAGGCCGCACCACAAACTAATCGTCAGAGACAGGCTGGGGATGTGCATCCGCTCATAGAAAGTTCTATGGGAATACACTGAGGGTCTTTGTTTCCGCAGCTCCACCAACTCAGAGCTTAATATTTAACAGTCACAGATATCTGCTCTTACTCTCTGATACCAATCTTCAGACTCCAGACACTTCTTGGCCACCTTCCTTTCTTACCGGTAGAACAGGTGAAAGAGCTTGATACGATGCTTCCACCTGTTGCAGGAACAATGGTGGCTTACCAATGAGTGTGTTTACGATCCTATGTGTGGAGATGACTGATGGAGTGCTGGTGAAGAAGACAAGGAGCCAGATGAAGGGCTGTAAAAGTCTATCACAGCGGGCTTACTAGGACTGAAAAGTGAGTCCAGGTGAGTTCCTCTCCCTTTTTAATAGGAAAGACTAGGTTTTCCAACTTGGTGTCCGGACTAAGGCATCCTGCTTAGACATCCTATATCCGAGATGCGGGTCCCCCGTGCGAAAACGTTTGTTTTCCATTTTACATCGCTTGTGTATGCGAGCTGCATCGCTGTTTTCATCCTTTTCCATTCCGTGCTACCTAATCTTTGGTGTCTGTTCCATGTCCTTTCGTCTTCCTCCCTGTGTTCCATTGTTTCCGCTGGGCGGGATTGCGAGTTGCGCGGATTGTCCCGCCAGCGGATGCCTAGCTGGACATAGACGGGGACGCGCGTAACAGCATGATGGATGAATGTAGAGACGGGATGTTCCCGTTGCGTTGAGACATGCAGAATGGACGGCATTGGATACGATTTGTCCACTCAAAAGAGTTTTGAAGCAGCTTCAAAACTTTGTGAGGCAGACTGGAGATCTCAGTCGATGGATGGCTGGCACGGGTTAGAGAGGATTGACAAAAACAGAGGAGTTAGGTGAAGAACGGAAGCATCGGCATGTAACCAACGGATGCAGAGTTTTCTCTCCATTTTACATCCCTCTTTCCATCTGGATTGGTGCAGTGTGTTACATGGGCTTAAAATTTAACTTTGCAATTCTTTAGAGCCAGGGCTATCTTCACCATTTCCAAATCTTTTCTATTCATCTTCCTCTCCCTTCCACTTACAGGCAAAAGAAAAATTTTCTTTTGCCTTTTTTTTCCCGTTTAATATTTAGAAATCTTTATCTATCCACTTGGCATAAAATTTTCCGCAGTTTAAATACCTGTTGATGCCCAAAAGCAGATTTTTTCCGACTTTCTGCATTCATCTTCTGTTGCGTGTCACCGGATAAGGAAGGGAGATGAAAAAAAAAAAAGACCTTTCCGTTTCACCCTTTGCATTCGCTGTGCTTCTGATCCTTCCTGAGAGCAAATGTATCTTTTTAATAAAAAGTTTAGGTGCCATAAGAATGCCTTAATGTTTCTTCTTATCGCCGGTCAGCCAAAACTTTCACTTCAGGCACGTTTCTTCGCTCCTGCACCATTCTTTCTGGATAGGGCTTCTTTGAGACGGCCATTTCTGACCGCCATTCTACCACCTTCGGGAAAGGGAGTTTAGCCAGCTTGGGAGGAAAGATGCGGCTTTCTTCAACCCTACTGGAATCTCCCCCGTCTTCACCGTCCTCTACGGGGTGGCTGAGTCCCAAAGCCAGCTGGCTCGGGGTGCTCCGGCGGCAAGCCCAGGCAGAAACAGTGCACGATCGTGGATTCCTGCCTACCGCCAAAGCCCTACAAACTGGAAGTTTTGACAAATTCCATTTCTTATCTTTGCTATCATGGTATAGGAAACTCTTTTCATTTCTGTCCCTTTTTCTGTGCATTTCAAACTCTTTAACTTTTTTTCCACAAAAGATGCAAACCAAACTAAAGCAAAACAGCAACCAACCAACCAACCAAACAAGCACCAAGGTATATTATTATAAGTGCATTGTCTTAGCAAGATATGGACATGTATGACTAGAACAGGGGTTTCCAAATTTGACAATTTTAGGATTTGTAGATTTCATTTTCCAGAATTGTTCATCTATCATGGCTGGCTAAGGAATTCTGGGAGTTAAAGCCCACAAGTGTTAAAGTTACCAAGTTTGAAGCCCCATGGTCTAGAAGGGAAAGAAGGACTAAGGGTAACATGGTAGTAGTGTTCCAATATTTGAGGGGCTGCCACTAAGAAGAGTGGGTCAATCTGTTCTCCAAAGCACCAGAAGACAAGAAACAATGGATGAAAACTAATCAAGTAGAGAAGCAACCTAGAACTAAAGAGAAATTTCCAAACAGGGAGAACATTTAACTTGGCTTACCTTCAGAAGTTGTGAATATCCAATACTGGAGGTTTTTACAAAGTGATTGGACAGCACTTGTCTGGAACAGTATGAATTCATACTGGAACAGTATGAACAGTATGAAGGGGATTGGATTAGAAAACTTCCAAAAATTTCTTACAATTCTGCTATTCTGTCAAACATGAAAAAAATAGCACTAACTAAATCTATGAACTGGAACTAGTATTTCATGGAAAAAATATCTTTCCTAGTCAAGAAACCTCCAATGATGAAGCGCCCACAATTTCTGAAGGCAACTTATTCCATTGGTTAATTGTCTTACTGTTAAAAAATTTCTCTTTAGTTCTAGGTTGCTTTTCTCCATGATTAGTTTAATGTTCTCCCCAAAATTTGAAATAGTTTCAGAATTCTTCCTTGGAATTTAAAAGGTAATAATCACCATTTCCATTTCTACATCACTAACTATAACAGGAAAAATAAATGCCTACTTCAGATTCCAGTAGCTTGTGACATTAGTTCAATCTGACTAATTTCTTGCAATATTTTCTTTGACAAAATAATTTATCCTAATTTATAGCAAAACCTAGAGTTGTAAAAGTGTTATGGTAGTTTAAATTGGCAATTGTTAGGAAGTTATATCATTAACTGCAGAACTCACAGGTTAACATTTCCTATCATCTGCTCTCTCTTCTTTTCCCTTAGTTCCAACCATCTGGCACATGATGGATCTACCTACTCTTCAGGACTTAAAAAACATTTCAAACACAGCCAAGCAGATTTTCCACAGCATGAATGGACAAGCTTGATGACTTCACATGGGCAATGCAGTAAATGAAGCAGATAAATCCTGAGGATCACAACACTGCAGTACAATGCCCTCAAAATTTCAGAATATGTCTTTTAGCACAAACTTAATTCTCTGCACAAAACTCATTTTATTTGAGCAGATCCCAGCCCTCACCATAAACTCTAATTAAATGCACTAATTGTAGAAAAAAATATTTTTAATTACATCCTCTGTGGATAAATTTGAGCATTATTATTCACAAATTTCTCCCCATGATTGAGCGAACTAATATATTCTCAGAGCAAGAGGATTCCTGGGTAAATTTTTTTGATTTTACTTAATTAATTTTTAGCATGTTCAGCTTTTTTCTAGAGTTGAGAGGAATTATTCACATTCATCCCTCTGTGGTTGAGCAGACTGAAAGAATTTTAGTTTAAAGACATGGCTTTATATGCCAGGAGAAAAAGCAACTTTGAATTTCTATAGCTCTGCAAACTCATTCACAAATTAGGCTTAAAGTCTGTGAACATTCTGAACACAGAATTCAATTTGAGTTTTAGAAATGAACTGATGTGCAGATGCATTTAAATATGCAGATATTATAACATTAGGCAGAAGCTGAGATATGAACAAAATCTTGTTATGTTCATACTTTTTTGGTTCAAAAAGTTCTTTCCTTCTTAATGTTATGACTAGCTGAACACACAAACGATCATCTTAAGAATCATACTTAAAATGTTAAAATATTGATTTATTTCCTATCAAAATGCGTCCAAAGCCACATAAAACAAGGCCATGTGTTAAAAAAATTTTTTTTATAGGACAAGTTATAGGACATATGCCATAATCAAATTTGTAATGCTGAAATAGCAATTAAAAAGCTAAAAGAAGGAATAAGAAAAAGCATTCTTCAGAGTCTGAAATTATTGTTTGTCTCCTTAAATCTGTAACGCTTGGTTTCTTCTCAACACTTAACCATTTTAATATTTTAAGTCACAATTATCATTTCCGACGTCATTCTTTCCATTATACAATGCCATGTAGTTATTTATGTGTGTGACTTTTTTGTTTATTTTATATGTATCATACAGCAGTGGGAAGAGGAGAGGGAGAAAGAGAGAGAGAGATGAGAAATGCATTATTTGAACATATATAGATTGAAGATAATTATTGGCATAGTATGGCAGATTGTAGAGACATCCAGATGTTTAAACTGAATTTGACCACCTGTAGAGTCCTTCCCAAGGAAATGGGATAGCAGTTGTTGATGTTTAAGTTCATCAAATGTATTATTATAGTTGTTATTGGCATACTATTACTGTTAATATAGTGGCATTGCAAATAATGATTCAGATTAGAAACAAACTATCTGACCATATCTACTAATTCTGTCACCAGCTAAGCTCAAAGAATGGAACCTGAGATCCTTTTGTTATATTATTCATCCAGACATTCAGACAACTCAGACAATGAAAGGTAAAAGTTTTATTTTAAAATAGAAACATGGCATCAGAATGACTACAATGACCTACTTTGTAAGCTGTGGTAGGGTTTGTGTGATGACCCAGGGCATGGCATGAAGAACAAGTATGAGTCCCTTTATTTGCTCCAATTTTGGCCCCAATGCTTCATTTACTCTCTGGCCTGGAGAAAAGCTTTCCACAAACCTGCAACAGCCTCTGGCTGCAGATACTCCAGTCCAAATGCTGTAAGCAGAATGACTGCAATCAATCACTCCAGCAGGTAAGATAATGAGTCCAATAATTCCAGCAAGGCAAGATAAGCACACAGAAGCATGGCAATAATTCAAACAGTCAGGAGGAATGCAGGCTAAAACTCAACACTAGATGAATTCAGTGCTTGTTTCCAATGCCCCTCCCAATTGCCTCTCTTTTAAACTCCATCTCCAGGTGTGCCTTGTGAAGGGAATCAGGGCTCTTTCCTTCCTCTTAAGCTACACAACCAACATTGCTCTCTTTTGCACTCTTGCATATCCTAGAACGAGGAGGGGGTAGGCCTTGAACCCCCTCTCCCCTGTTCTACTTCTCCCATGCTCTGTCCAGCCTGACTTTTGCCCTTCCCCAGTTTCCTTCATAGCCAATGGAGCCACTCTCCTGTTCTCTGTCATCTGTTCATCCCTCCCCCTCAGATTCAGACTTCGCTGGGGGCATGACAGTGTCTCAGATATGATCTTATGCAGTATAGATCAAGTGATTTGAAAGACTGTGTTCTTTCTTACAAATCTCAAAAGAAGAATCTCAAAACAGATTGAAGAAGGGCGATTCAGCATAACGTTTAGCTTTATGTTAACAGTCTGTTTAATGCATACACACAAAAAAAAAAATCACATAAAAAATTCCCTAAGAAATAGACATCCAATCTCTGCTTGACTACATGATGCCACATTAAATTAATATTGTCTTATTTTGCAAATGCTACATCCTTGTGTCAACACATATTCATCTTGCAGTTCATTACAGTACCAAAGTTCTCATAAAACTACATATTGCAAAGTTAATATCTCCCATTCACTTTTCTGTTTGTTTGTTTCATCATTATCAGAATTATATCAAAGACATATTTTGGTGTCGTTTCCAAGATTCCAAATACTTCTATCCTTCTTGTAATTTTTTTAATGGAGATCCACTAAAGATTTTATTAACTAACAGGATCTTAATGGGACAGTTGGGTTTTGCTACTAAGATATATGTGGGTGTAAGTATAGTGGTGTGTGTGTGTATGTGTGTGTGCATCTGTGTGAGTGTATATTTAGATGTGTTATGTTGTAAATTTCAGCAACATATTTTTCATTTCCATAATGACCAACAAACCTAGTGCACCATTCAGCAGATTAAATGAGAAAATACTTGAATTTTCTATATCTTGAAGTAACTATACATCTATTTAGAGCTGTGGTGGTCAGTGGTTAGAATATAGTGTTGTAAGCTACTTCTGCTGACTGCTGGCGGCCAACAGTTTGGCAGTACCAATCTCACCAGGCTCAAGGTTGACTCAGCCCTCCATCCTTCTGAGGTGGATAAAATGAGGGCCCAGGTTTCTGGGGGCAATATGCTGATTGTATAAATCACTTAGAGAGGGCTGGAAAGCACTATGAAGCAGTATATAAGTCCAAGCGCTATTGCTATTTCACTTAGCAGTCCTAAACTGCAGATCCATTCTTAGAGTTCATTCTGTTCTTTCTGTTCATATTTTCCATGTTAAAACAAATACTGTTTGTTTTAATTCACTCCCAGAGATGGCAATCATCATCTTCTTAAGAGAAGCATACTAATGACTTCTAACTATAAATCAAATTTCTCTTTGCAGATGCTGCTGATCCTTCAGCTGGAAACCAATGTTCAGTAACATAGTATAGCAGTCACTATGGGTAAATAGCTAAATACATTAGTGACAACTATTTAATATCTTACTCTCTAGGGAGTATTAATGTCTATACACAGAAGTCCTCTGGCAGCTTTATTGTCAACTCATGATCTGAGAGTTGTCAGCTAGTATGTGTGTGTATGTGTGTACACACAATACAAACACACACATTCTTGAAATGCCTGTTTAGTAGGCAATAACTTACACATTAAAATACTTGAACCATGTGTCATAAGAAAGAACAGCTGCAGGAACTGAATAGAACACATGTGGGGAAAGGTAATCACATCTTTTAAAACAGATGGAAGACCTGCATGGGCTAAAGAACAAACCATTAAAGGTCTATAGCACAGTGCAATCTTTAATTTTCCTAGGATATTTCCAATAAACTAGAGTGCTATTATCCCACTCTTAAGTTGGCACAAAACAATGCCAACACAAATTTTTCTGTCCCTGTTTCCAGGTCCTATCTTATCTCTTTTGCAGCTGCTCTGAGTCATGGTGAGATGGCATTGTCCTATATTGGGGATGTAATTGTAGAAAGGTGTTCTGCCCCTTTAACACATCACCAACCATCAGGAGAAAGATCAGCTAATGTGATTTTGCTGCAAGGATGGAGTGGGCTTCAGTTCAGAATTTGGTTTAGTATTTCTATGCTAGCTCATCTGTCCCTTATCCTCAACCCCATTTGGACCTTTCCCAAAGTAGAAAAAGATTAACTAAAGAGACATGTAGTGTTTATATGTGTGTAAACACTTTAGCAGAAATAATTGAGAGAGGAGGCAACCAGATCCCATTGTGAAGGCAGTTAATTCTTCACGGGAGAACTTCTATTAGGTGTTATTTCATGCAGAGGGAAAAAGTGGAAAAAAATACCACAAAAACCCAGTTCAGCATCTCTAATTATTTACCTAAAATTGCACTGAGGAAAAGCAAAGTGGATAAATCTAAAGTTATATTTCTGAGTACAGGTGAAACAGAGTAGTCTGAATGAGATATTGCAGTTCTACTCATTTCACATTTCTGTTAAAGTGAATTATTTTCTTATCTGACCAGTCTAACAAATAATGTTTCCTTTCCAAAATTTAAAGAAGCCATAGTTGAATGTTTTATTAAGGAACTGTAAATTGATGGAATCAACAGGAAACTTCTCTTTTGTGTGTTTATTGCATCATAAATATAAAAATGTAGGCAGAACTTTCCTTCATGTGTCAGTTCAAATGCCAAGCCTTCCAAGAGTCCTCTCAAATAATTTTTTAAAGGTTCAGTTTACCAAGCATTTCTCTTTGATTAACGAGTACATTTCAACCCTTTTTGCATGCCATCAAAATATCAATACATTTATTTATTTTAAGTGCTGAAGAGAGTCCAAATAATGTATAATGTCATAAACCAAGGGTATTGTGCCTGAGAAACAAGACCTAAAGCAACATTAACTTACTCAGAATCAAAATAGTCTCAAAATAAACATGAGTATCAGTAGCTTTATCAGCCTTACAAATTAAAATTTGTTATAAATCAATCAGCTATCTTAAGCCCATGTCCCACTGCACCAACGGATGCAAAGAGGATGTAAAACAGACAAAAAAGCTTGCCATCCATT
>BHFT01011697.1:0-16256 GCA_004320025.1 Laticauda laticaudata
CATCCGTTCCTTCCACTGCGCGTCCGCTTCGCTGTGCTCCCCCGGAAGCTCTGCGGATGTGCCATCCGCTTCCATCTTCTAGGCTTCCATGGAGCATCCACTTTACATCCTCGCTACGTCCTCCCCCCGTCCATTCCTTTCCATTGTTGTCTGCTCTGTTTATGCAAATTTGGGACACTTTTGGGAGCGGATAACAATGGATGGAAAATTTTCTCGTCCGCTCTGTCCTTTTTACATACTTTTTGCATCCGTCGGCCTCTGTGACAGGCCCTTAATGATCTAAGTGATAGAGCTCACTGTAACTCACACAGCCAAAAAGGCATTAAGAGTTGTTCCCTAATCCTACATAGCTTTTTCTCTGGTAATATCACACTACTAACTGGAACATCCAAAAAATTTGCTGTACCAAAACTTGAATACAGCTCATCAGTCTGTCACCTGCATTACATATCTGATATTAATACAGTTGTGAACGTCTAGAAATATTTCATAAGAAGAGTTCTCCACTTTGCTACTCTTTGCCTAATACCTTATGCCACCAGACTTGAAATTCTAGACCTAGAAAACTAGAACTACGCCACCTTCGGTCTGATCTAAATATAGTTTATAAAATTATACATTGCAATATCCTATCTGTCAATGAATATTTCAGATTCAACCATAACAATACAAGAGCACACAATAGATACAAATTAAAGGTAAACCACACCAAACTTGATTGCAGGAAATATGACTTCAGCAACAGAATGGTAAATGTCTGGAATACTCTACCTGTACTCTGTGGTTTCTTCCCCAAAAACTTTAACCTTAGACTGTCTACTATTGACCTCACCTCTTTCTTAAGAGATCTGTAGGAGGCATGTCTAAGTGCACCAATGTGTCTACCATCCCTGTCCTATTCTTTCTTTTTATTTTTCTCATATGTATCCATTTCATGTATTCATAATTATGTTTATACTTATACCTATTATCTTGTAAGCAAATGACAAATAAAATAAATAAATAAACTTTGCAAACTTGAGTAAATTTCCTTGAAATTGCAATTATATGGGAGTAATGGATTCCATTTTTTGAATACATTCTTTAAAGTCGGCTTATTTTAGATATCTTGATTCAAAAACTTTTGCCTTGATGCTACACCATTTTGTCCAATTGAAGATTACAAACAGACAGGAGAAATTTTAGTAATGTAGAGATAACCAGGACCTTGAACTGAACCCCAAAACAGACTCCTCTGTTGACTGAAATATACGTAGCCAACTCAGAAAAAAAGGCCTTATTTTTCAGCTGTTTTGAAGTAAAGTAAGTTCTCTGGATAGAACATTTGAATGTCCTTTCTTCTTTTTGCTGATATACTAACAGAAGGAAGATGCAATTTTAGGAACCACAACTATCTTCACACCATTTTATTTTTCTTTCAAGAAAAAAAAAAAGAAACTTACATTTTTGCTTTCTTCCCTTTGTCTATTATTTGAACATCACCTCTCTAGCAGAATATATATATTCAATCAAATAAATTCATTAAAACATTTTCCTTTGCTTTGTTGGAAGTATGCATCAGAATATTTAACATACACAACATATTTGAAGAGAAATTCCTTTCATTTTGCTGACTGGTCAGCTGTTGGCATAGTTTATGACTTTTAGGCATCATTATTCAACTTCTTGATTTCACATAGCTTCCAATAGTCCTGCAACTATGGCAAATTTAATGATATCTTTTTTATAATTGTGTTGGTTTGAATGTCAATTAATGCTTAATCAATAAAATTTTGCTTCAATCATCTATTTTAGTCCAGCAATGCACATTATCCTTATTTTCTTCTAAGATGCATTTTATAGTGATGCTGCTTGCTCTTCAGTAAGTATTTTTGTTCTTTAAATACTGTCATCACAATTCAGATAGGACAAGTATAAATGGGTATTGGTATCTCTAGCTAAATGAGTAGTAAATCATGAGCATTTATATGCAAAGTATGAGTTGTTCCTTTCCTCTAGTTGCATGTTTGTACAGGTAATCCCTCACTTAACAACTATTTGTTTAGCAACTGTTTAAAGTCACAATTGTGCTAAACAAGTGATTTGTAATCGATCCTCATATGTACAATTATTGCCCTTAAATGATACAGATTTTGGTGTTTGGCAATCAGTAAGGAAGCTGGCAGGAAAGGTTGCAAATTGTGGTCACTTGACACCTTGATTAATGACCATGGTGGAAAAAAAGGATTGTAAAATTGGATGCAATCATGTGGCATCTCACTTAATGATCACATCTCTTAACAATGAACTTTTTAAATCCTTACAGTCATTTAAATGACAATACACACAGCCTTATATTGGTGGGAAGACAGTCATTCTAAGTGATATCCAGTCCACTCCTTATTTTTGCTGAAAACCTCATCTATGTATATGTGCTTATTCCCATGTTGAAGT
Organism: Laticauda laticaudata; assembly: GCA_004320025.1. NCBI lineage: Eukaryota > Metazoa > Chordata > Lepidosauria > Squamata > Elapidae > Laticauda > Laticauda laticaudata. The sequence goes on from BHFT01011697.1 coordinate 2,434, forward strand.
TTTATAGAAACTCGAAGATCATATGCTTAAATAAAAAGGCAAGTTTGAAGTCTCCTCCAAGACTGAAGAGTAGGTAAAAAAGTTTCTTTTTCTAAACTGTTATTTTCTATAAATATTTTTTTTGACCTTAGAATTCCTATCATTATTTCTCCAATAGATGTGGTAAAGTATAAAAAGTACAGAAAAGGGATAGAAAAATGATTCAGGGGCTAGCATGATATCTAAGATGTTTTAGTTTGGATAGAAAAAAGATAGAATAAGAAATACAGGATAGTATCATATAAAATTATGTTTGTGTGGAGAAAATGAATAAGAAGGCCACTCTTTCCCTATTACGGTTAATTTGACTTATCATTTTTTTTTTTTTAGTTCTGTCTAAAACTAATTTTTATATAAAAAGACACAATGTATAGCAAAAGCATTTTTCCTTCCAAATGGAATGTAGTAATGATTTGTATTTTCAAAGGTTTTAAAAGGTGCTACACAAATTAAGGTTAGGCTTTCACACCATGATCTTTTAATCCTTCTAGCTGCAGAAAAAACATTTCTCTAACACTGGTTTCTAGGCAACGCATTCAGAATGATGATATTCCTGCACTATAAGCTTTGGATCCGATCCTTGATCTTGTCGAATTCTTTAGAGCAGGTCCCTCCAACCACTGGACAGCAAACTGCTACTGGTCCATGGCCTGTTAGAAACCAGGCTGTGCAAGTGAGCAGTGAACAAGCAAAGGTTCATCAGTTCATGTGTGGGAGCTAAAAATTGTCTTCCACAAAACTGGTCCTTGGTGTCAAAAAGATCAGGGACTACTGCTTCAGAGTAAGAACATTTACATGTTCTAAAAAAAGAGACCCCCTGTAGTGCTGATTATCATGGTAATATAATAAAAATGTTCAATTTGTTTTCCATAAGATAACCGATCTCATAAGAAGCAATGAATTGTCTGTGTTTAGTAAGGAAATAGATCTATAGTTCTTGATTTGTAATGGATCGGCCTCCTCTTTTGGGACAAGTGTAATATAAGATTCTGACCATAATTTGGGTATCTTCTTCTTTAACAGAACTTCATTCATAACTTCTAGCAATGGAAGGTTCAACGATTCTTGTAATGTTTTATAAAATTCTGCCGGAAGTCCATNAGTGCTTTATAAAATTCTGCAGGAAGTCCATCTGGGCCTGGTGCCTTTCCATTGTTTTGCTTCTTAAGTGCTTCAGTTAACTCTATCATCGTTATATTGCTTTCTAACTTTGTTTCAATCTCTTTAGCTATCTGGGGTAGATTAACATTCTGTAAATACTGTTTAACTCTTTCCTCATCAATATTCTCTTGTGTATATAGTTTCCCATAATAGTCTCATATAATTTCCTTTTTCTCTTTACTGCTATAGCAAACTTGGCCTTGGTCATCTATTAATTGCAATATTTTCCTTGATTCTTTCTCCTTTTCCCAATTTATATGCTAACCATCTACCTGGTTTATTTGCATCTTCAAAATAATTCTGTTTTGCACCTCTGATTTTCTGTGCTAGTTCTTCTTTTTCTATTAGTCCCATTTTCTGTTTAATTATATCCATTTTTAACTTAATGTCCTTTTTCTGTGGCATTTTCTGCAGCTTTTTTTCAAGTCCTTTATACTCATCCTCTAATGCCTTAGAGGCTAATCTTTTCATGATATTTCTTTTACTTGTATAGTCTATTATCAAGCCTGTGGCATATAAGGCATGAAGTTTAAGTTCAGTGATTAGAAATAAGATGCTTCAGGGCTTTGAAACTACCATCTACTGATAAAGTAGGTAATTTGTAGCTCAGGGTTGAAATGAAGATCCTTGGTGCTGTTTATGTAACTTAGTTTGGGCAATGAAATGTCTTCAAGAAAGCAGCCAGGAACAGAGAGCACCTAGGACCCCTCATGCTGTAGTCTCTTTTAAGTCTAACAATTAGCCACAATTTCTGTTTACAAGAAAAGTCTGTCCAGGTAAGTCGGAGGTTCACACATTCCCACCATTCCTTATTCTCTCCTTCTTTAGGTGTAGTTCCATTCTTAACTAGCCACATCTCAGTTTTAAAAATAATAAATTATTTATATTATCCTTGTGCATAAGCAGGCCATTATCACCTTTTCATAATGCCTTTTCTCCCGTAGATCAATACAAAATCCATAAAGGTTCCTTCAGGTGAGATTAGGTTTATCCCTGTTTATGTTCTGTATGTCCCCCAAGAGCAGGCTATGTCATCTGGCCTGGGGATCCCACGGAATTGGTGATTGAGATGGGTCCATCATTGTGATCCACATTTTGTCCTTTGTAGTTTTTATATTTTAAGAATGACTCTTATTTTTTTGATAATGATTTTTTATATATTGGTTATTTTCTTATATAAATGTGATAAACAAACAAACAAGCAAATAAATACATCTCTCACATGAAAATGACGGTTTAGATATATCTCCAGTCCAAGGATGATTGTTGTAAACAAGCATCTAAACTAGGAAACTGTGGCTAACTTCACAAAATCTCTGACTTCTTAGGAAAAGGCTCAGATAATTTTTTTTAAAGCACAAGCTATGGTGAGCCTAAGGTGGAACTAGATCCCACATCATCCAATTTCTGCTGCCTTAAATGTACTCTACCAAGGTGCTCCCTTATTGAAGACAGTAGCACTGTTATTTTTATTCTTAGACTCTAATTTAATATTAAACTATATTTGATAAAAGATTGATAATTATTTACTGATGGAAAGATATAGTGAGATAATTCAGAAATCCTGTGTTCATGGCTTTTGCAGGCAGAAGCAAGCAAACTCGAGGCCTCAAACAAGTTTCTAAAACTACAAATAAAGGTAAGTTTACAAAGTGGTACTTCAGAGGTCTTGACCTTGCAAAAATAGATATGACCTATTTGGGGCCTGATTTATAGGTGAAGTTGAGAAGATCTTTCCAGAAAGTAACAACAGAATCTGCTCTGATTGAAAAGAAACAATATGCAGAAATGATGGCATCACAATAATGGAATAGTGGAAGTATAACATGAGTATAACATGTTATAGTGGAATAGTGGAAGTATAACATGTCCCTCTGAATTGGTCATTCTTCTAGATTACCCTAAGGTCATTTGGAGCTAGTGTTGGCAATTTTAGACCATGATGCACTTTGGGATTGTTAGGTCCCAGCTTTAGGTTACAGGAATTCACTGGTGAAAGCAATTATGTTTGGAATAGTTTGCTGTAAAAGGAAACCAGTCTGTGACTGGACATCATCACATCTGACTCCAGCTAGAGCACAAAAAATTTTCAAGAAACAGTACCAGATTGGAAGATATAGAGAGACAGCCATTTGTCCTCCTTTTCAATTGTCCATGTCCTTCTTTGCTTGTTTAAATATCTGGTAACCCTGTTCATGGATGCTCACAACAATATCAGTCTCTGAATCCTGAAGACTGTGATTGTCATTGCTGCTCATGTCTTTTAGGAAATATATGTCGTCTTTGTTGCTCATGTCTTTTAGGAAATGTGGAGTCCACTTTGAACATGCCTAGATTCCAGATGAGTGTGAAACAGGATCAAAACTGGCCTGATTTATTTATTTATTTAGTGTATGGCATGTGTTTACCTAGGATCACTGAGGTGGCTGCCTGCTTCTGTGAAAGGAATTTTTTGGTGCAGTGTTATCTTTACCTGTGGGATGCCTAAATGCTGGTAGACATTCGTGGGAGGCTTCTTTCCTCTCCTTGCATGGTTTATTCACTCACAGGAATCGAACTGCTGAGCTGCTGATCTCAGTAGCATGCAAGCCCAGTGTCTTACCACTGAGCCACCACAGCCCCCCCTGCTGGCTTGATGAGATGAGGGGAAAGGGAGGGGAAGAAATTAGAGTTGGAGACAAGTCCTCGGAAACAAATTGATCCCAAACTTCCTTTTTGCACATTACTAAATTTGCTTGCACATTACTAAATTGGTATGCAGTGAAGGAAAAAGAGTAGTTCATTTTTTTTATTTCTATCTGAGAGGATTTGGATTGAGAAGGAGTGGCCCAAAGTCACCTAGCTGGTTTCATGGCTAAGGCAGGACTAGAACTCACAATCTGCCCCTTTCTAGCCTGGTGCCTTAACCACAAAACCAAACAGACTTTCTCTTTTTTAATAGTCTGAGAATAAATATGGCCTGTCACCAACATTTATTTACTTTTCACATTTCTAAACCACCCATCTCCGTCAAGAGGAACTCAATAAAACATCAAAAATATAAAAACAGTATATTAAAAATTAAAATGTTAGAATTAAAATTCAAGAATATGTTTATTTTGCCCTGCAGGTTATTATGGGCATCCTAGATATAAGATCTGGGGATAAAAAGGTCTGCTTTGTGCTGCCTGCCTGTTCTTCACTAACAGTGTATGTTTTTTTACTGTATTTCCAATGACTGTTGCAAGGAGTCTGAAGGGTACTAAGAATGGCACCTGTTAGGCATGATTAAAGATGCCTGAGATAATAAATATGATGTGTTTTATAGCTTTGTAATGCAAAATGTAATAATCAGATCTTGAACTGTTTTGTGTGACAGGATGCTGAACATAGTATCAGAGCAGCACTAAGAAGGCAGAAGTTTAATGAAACACACCAGGGGTAAGTCTGAAGGTTTTAATGGAAGCCAGATAAGATTTAAATTGTATTGGAATTTATTGGCCATCCTTGGCATTTACCCCTATTTCCAGAGCTAACAATTGGATCCATGTAATTTGGAACAAACAGTAGAAAACAGTCCTGCATATATCATGATGACATTTTCTTTATCTCTGCTTAAACAAGAGGTTGTGCTCATCAGAAATGGAATGAAGGCTTTTCCACATGAAAATACTGCTTCCAAAACAATATTTTATTATTTTTATACCCCCCACACTCCCATACCACAGGTCCTTTTTCACCATATAATTTAAAAATTAGTACTAATTTACAGAAGTAAGTGTCTTGCTGACTCTTGGCTACAGGCAAGAAACTAAGGTTATGTAGAATCAAACATTTGGAGGGCACAAAATTGTCTTCCCCTGTTATACACATATAAATACTCAATGGATTTTTTATTAAGCAGATGTGGCTAGGATGGTGGTAGTGGTGTTACTTACATTCTAAATAATCACATTGCTATGTACGTACTCAAGGCAGGGCTGTATTGATCTCACCACTTAGTGCTATGAAGATTAAACTTGATTATGAAAAATCATGTGATGTAATATGGACTTTTGAAAGTTTTTATATGGTTTTAACATCCATGCTTATAAATTGTTCAGCAATAGTTCTATGACAGTTTTTGATAATGAGTTGATGATACATCACCAATAGTGCTTTGAACATGAACTAATTCCCATTGGTAATTACTAATTAACACATGAATAATTATTAATGACAAATTTCCATTAGTAGTTATTATTGCTCAGCCAATGGAAAGATTTTCCAGGATGAAGAAAAACATATGTTATTGTCCATTGTACCATGGAAAGAGACATGCATATAAAAACAAGAGAAAGCCTAAGAGGATAGGGTCAGCTTGCATTCCTGCAAGAAGAATGAAAATAATTACAATGAGAATGCAAAAAACACCAAACCAAGCTACTTTATCCATTAAAGATATGCCATGTTAGTTTAAAACTTCAGAACTATTGCTATCCAAAAATTATTAAAAGTAATAATCAAGTCATTTAGTTACAGATAATGGAACAATAGTTTAATTAGTCTTGTAGAGCCTGCTAATAATTACAACTAATTAGCCCTGAGATTATTCAAGAAATGCTCTTATTAAAGGTTTTTTAAAAATGCACTAAACTTCTAAGAGAATGTTCTGGTTTGCTCCCAGTAAAGTACAATTTGCATTGTTTTTAATAAAATTAAGAGGTGAGAATATTTACACAAGATAGCTCATACATGAGAATGCTCTCAAATTTTGTTCTCCTTATACTGTGATGAATGTTTCAGAAGTTTGTGAAGTATTTGTGAAGCTTCAGCAGTATTTCTCAGCAACTTTCAGACCTGTGGGCTTCCAACTCCCAGGATCTATTAGCTAGCATGCTGGCGGAAGAATTCTGGAAGTTGGAGTCCACACATTTTAAAGATATCAAGGTTGAGAAACACTGCTGTACCCCAGGGATCTCCAACCTTGGCAACGCTGGCTGAGGAATTCTGGAAGTTGAAGTCCACAAGTCTTAAAGTTGCCAAGGTTGGAGACACCTGCTCCTCACTTACAGATGAATAACTCTGAAAGCCAGGTAGAAGGGAGACTCCACATCCATCTTGGAAGCAGAACTATGATTAGTGTCCTGTTGTATGTGGTCAGAATTGCCATGTCAGTTAGCCCTGGCTGTTCTTCAGTGTCTTTGAATGATATTAATGACCAGCAGGAAAGAAATTAACAGTGCATCTATTCTACCCCCAAAGCTACAATTTATTAAGCGCTGTTACGATTTTCACTGACTGGAGCACACAATATAAGGCTCATTCCTTTTGAGTTCTGAAATACTCAACAGTTTTATGGTTTTTCTCCAAGTGTCTTAAATATATTTATTTTTTTAATATGGACGATATTGAGAGTTTTAAAATTTTACTTTCTGGATCAAATCTACAAAACATATGACTAAAACATAGGAAGAACAGTTGCAGGTTCTGGGCATGGGTAGTCTAGTGAAAAGAAAGACCAGGGGTGACAGGATAGCAACATTCCAATAATTGAGGGGCTGTTATAGAGAGGAAGGTGTCAAGCTATTTTACAAAGCATCTGAAGGCCAAACAAGGAAGAATGGATGTAAACTGATCAAGGAGAGGTTCAACCTAGAAATAAGGAGAAATTTTCTGACAGTGAGAACAATCAAACAATGGAACAGCTTGCCTTCAGAGGTTGTGGGTGCTTCATCACTGAAGGCTTTCAAGAAGAGACTGGACTGCCACTTGTCGAAAATGTTATAGGGTCTCCTGCTTGAGGAGGGGTTTGGATTAGATGACCTACAAGGTCCCTTCCAACTCTGTTATTCTGTTATTCAAGATTGTTCCAAATGGTGAATGAAAAATCTGCATAAAAATGAAATACAATCAAATAAAATAATGAAATACTATAACATTGTAAATGGCAAAGTCCACACAGGGAAAAGCAAGTGAAAGAGAGTGAATGTATTCACAATGAAACAAACATTTTTTTCTACATTTTTCCCATGTGTTGATTCCCCCTACCCAATTTGCTGTCTGTCAAACCCCACTTTCTCCAAACTTCAGACTACCAAACTTAATTTGGATTTAAGAAAAATCAGTGATAGCTAAGGAAAGGGCGAATGCTTGTACAGAATCCACATCCACATACTATGACTAAAAACCTGTATCTTCCCTTGAACCATTTAGAATAGATTTCATTGCAGGAAGATGTCTACTAAGAAATAAAGGCTTGTCAACAGGAATCTGTAGTAAATAAAAATAATGGGAAACCATCAAACCAAGTATTTTTAACCATTTCTGTAATATGCCATCTTCATTAGAATATCGGTCATGACTTAATTAGTGTTTAATTATTAATCATTTTGAAGAGAAAAGACAGTGGGTGGCATTTTTCAGATAAAGGTAAAGGTTCCCTTCACACATACATGCTAGTCGTTTTCTGGCTCTAGGGGGTGGTGCTCATCTCTGTTACAAAGTCAAAGAGCCAGTGCTGTCCAAAGACATCTCCATGGTCATGTGGTTGGCATGACTAAAAGCAAAGGCGCACAGAACACTGTTACCTTCTCACCAAAGTGGTCCCTATTTTTCTACTTGCATTTTTACATGCTTTCGAACTGCTAGGTTGGCAGAAGCTGGGACAAGTAACGGGAGCTCTACTCCATTAGATGGTGCTTGGGATTCGAACCACCAGACTGCTGACCTTTCTGATCAACAAGCTCAGTATCTTATCCACTGAGCCACCGCGTCCCTTATTTTTCAGATATGTGGATATAAAGAAAGGGGAATAATGGAATTGCTAACTATGCCAGACTGATTCTTTCCTGATGTAGCCATATTGCTTGGGATGATAACACCACTTCTATCAGAAGAGGAACCAATTGGGGAAGATAACTGTCAAATACTTCCAATAATAAGCATTAGTTATAAGTATGCCTTTCCCTTACTGTGTTGCTCTTATTTGTAGGCATTTGTGGGAGTTAGTGAAGGACTTCTTCCAACCTCCTGGAGAAGATCTCCTGCGAAGCACATTTGGATTATTTTCTCAGACATCCTTACATCTTTGATTTAATTTGTAAGGCACAAATGCTCCTATGGAAAAATGGATGGTGTAAGAACTGCATTAAACCATGCTATTCACATAAAACAAAGAGCAAGTGGGAAGATGGCCAACAGATAGAAATCGGAGATCTCTACTTATCAAGAGGTCACTAAATGAAGAAGGCTGCCATAGAATTTTTGTTGCATTCTACCCTAGAAATAGAGTGATTGTTAGTAACAGTTCTGACTGTGATTCTACCATCCTATTTGGTTTAATGATTGCTCATGTATGTCCGACATTGTCATAAATACTTGAAAAGTATAAATATTTCTCTTTAAGAAGTCACATGACTGACAGACCAAAGCTATGAACTTTACTGAGACTTTTCAACATTTTTCAATGGAGGCAATAAGGAAGAAAATGCAATATTCAGTGTTAAGAATTCATCCCCCTCCTTCTTCTGCTGTTCTTAATACTTTTCACCTGTTTGTTGATTGTGTAATTGTTGTTTCATAATGTGGTACATATTCTTGCAGTAGATGTTTCCAATAATTATCTACTCGATTGCATTTGTGTGGGTTAGTGTTTGTTAGATTAATTATGAGCAATCTTGATTTATGGAAATGTATATATAGAATATATAATTGGAATTAGCATACAATTATACATTATGCACTTAATCTTTCAACAGGTGCAGAGAACCATTGTATTAATAATCCTAGTAGTATTATTGGGAAAAGGGTATTGTCAGAAAAACGAAGTTCTATATGGGCCTATAGTCTATATGGCCTATAGCCATATATCTTCCATCTTATTTTGCAATCCTTAGAGGCCCTTCACTTTTCCAGAATGAGCATGGTTAAAACTGTAGTTATTTGAGGAGGTTAAGAGTTTCAGTCTGTTCCCAAAAGAGCCTTCAATTCTATCCTAATCAGCCTGCTTTTTCCATGGAGGAGTAAAAGCCCATTAAATCTACCCAGTCCCCTTCACCAAAAAATGAAAAATTGGGCTTTGTTTATTTCAATTATGTTCTGATAGCACCAGCCATTGAGACCCTTGAAGGCTTCTTTAAAAATTGTCCCTCTTACTAAAGGAAATTCCCCATTGTTGGTTCACTTCAAAAGCAGCTTCTGTCCTTCAGAACCTTTTGCTCCAATTTAATTTGAGTTAATAACTCCAAAGATTACAGTAGCAATGAGTTATTTTTGTCCACATGTAACCCTAATGAAAAAAACAACAGTATGAAATATGGGGAAAGCAATAACCATTACTAAATTTGATCTCTTGCATTGTTAGTGCTATCATTTTGTTTTGGGTTTTTTTTTTGTTTGTAGGGATGTTCCTTCAATAAGGTTGAAGTTTTCTCAGTGACAACTCTTTGATATAAAGACAATAAAAATATAAATATTAATTTTCTGTGTTACAATCTAGTTATAGCTGTTGGTACTGAATATGCAGATTATAACTCTGATATGCTAAGTTGGCTATGATTTGAACAGTGCTGATAGATTTTCCATGAATAGTGGGTGGGTGGGTAATTAATGAGAAGTACTGGAAATGACAGGTCTTCCAAGAAATCATAGAGGAAAAAAGATATGAGACAAGCAATTTACAGTTTATTTCAGATTAGCTGCTTCCTTAAGGCCCTGTCACACTGCCCAACGGATGCAAAACGTTTGCAAAAAGGACACAGCAGACGAGAAAAATGTTCCATCCGTTGTTATCCGCTCTCAAAAGGGGCGAAAATTTGCATAACCGATCGGGGTCCACTTATTTCAACTCCAAGGGTCTTGTTTCAGCATCGTCCTCTTCGCCATGGTCGATGCTGACTTACAAGTTCATGTACATCGATGCTTCAGCAACGAACTCATGTTCAGATGCCCAGGTATACAAACGCCAGTGAATCTCAAGGAGGGGCTGCATGCACCTCATCATGGGCTTTCCAGATCCAGACCCCGCTGCCCACGACATGCAAGATGTTGCCCTACTTCATCGTTGGCGGGTGACGCCTTCTCCCTCCAGAACCTACCTCATGAAGCCCTACACTTCCAGACTCTACCAGTGAAAGAATGGATCTTCAACTACAGGCTGTCCAGGGCAAGACGGGTGGTGGAGGAACCCTTTGGCATCCTGGCAACAGGTTCCAGGTAACTTCTCACCACCAATGCAGCATATTCCCAGAGGACTGTGAGAGGACGTGGAAGCTTGCTGCATCCTGCACAATCTCATGCCGCACCCACTACCCAGTCTTGCAGAACAGGCTCATGGACCTCCAGGCAAGACAATGGGGACATGGAGCCTGGGGAATGGAGGCAAGGGCGAACCTGATAGACACTCAGTGATGCTGCAACCCCAACAGAGCCTCACGTGAAGGGAAGAAGCAGCGGCAACCTCCTGAAACACTGATGCAACTCCCCAGCTGGAAGCAGTGGAGTGGCAAGACAGGATGATAGATGATTAATCGGATGCTTCCTTCAGCCTGTCTCATCACCACGGATGAGATTGGGCATTATGTTGTGGGGGCCTTACAATGAACAGGGCATTTAAATAAAGAGTTGTGTTTATGTTTCAAATGTGTGGATTCAATGCTTACATTAGGTATTGATAAGAAGGGCCACTATGCTTGCACTGTGAGGTTTATCTATCCCACAGCTATTACCCATCCCAAAGGTATTCCCTGCCATCCCACAGATATTCCTGCCCATTTCCACAGCTATTACCCACCCAAAAGGTATCCCTGCCCATCCCAAAGGTATCCCTGCCCCATCCCACTGCTATCCTACCCATCCACAAGCAATAGCAAAGGCTTAAACCATTTTCTAAAAGTTTCCACCAAGACTTATGATATAAATAATAAGCAAGTATGTGAAGCAAAGATACACTTTATTAATTCCACAGCTGAAAAGAAAATGACCCAAGTTCAAGTGTCAATAAAGACTACAGGTGGCCACCCAGTCTCGGCACTCCCTCTGGTCATTCGGAGTGTGCCCAGTCTCAGGGGTGAAAGGTCCAGGTTGCTGTTGGAGGTGGGCTGCCTGATCTGTGTCTGAAGCACCACTGGGGTGCCTGGCCCCGAGAGGGACAACCAGTTGACGGTGTGGTTGAGGAAGCTTAGGACAGCTGGTCAGCCCCGTTTGATGTTGGAAGAGCTCCTTCTCCATGCCATGTGGTGTCAGTTCCCAGTTACTGAGGGACAGCATTGCTACTGAGGCCGGGCTTGGCTGGGGGTAGAGGATAGGAGCAGGTGTAGTGGGGCTGTCTGGTCTGCAGCTGGCGTGAGGACTGCGTTGGTGGCAATTCTGTGCAGGGTTTGGGCATGGGTGGCATCGGTGGAACCGGTGGCAATTGCGTGTTCATCCGATGACTCTTGTGCCTTGGACTTAGGGAAGGGGCTTTTCTGCCTGTGCTGCTGGACCTCCTGGTAGCCGTAGTCCTGGTAGGTGAGGGCCTGGGAAAGCCTTGGGAATGGGAGGGGGACATCACCTGGGGTGGAGGAGTAGACCTGGACTGGGTGGCGAGCAGGTGCCTCTGGGTCTGGATGGTTGTGAAGCAGCTCGGTGATCCGGTCCTTCACCACCTGTACTGGGGTTCCGCCATGTCGGTGAGGGTCTGGTTGACATTTGGTGGAAGGGCTTTGCGGTTTGGAGGATGAGGGTCGGCTTTGTTGACCAGCTGAGAGAAGGATCTATGCTGCTCACGGGTAGGACGACGACCGATTGGTGGTCCTGATCTCCAGCAGGAACGTGTGCTCTGCCCCTCCTGTCTGGGCTCTCTGCCTTTCGTGGAGGTGGAGCTTGGGTGGTATGCGGTAGGGCTTGGTGGAAGTTGCCGTCTCCTTTCCTCCCCTTGCACCGGGAGTTCCTCCACACCTCCACCATGGTTAAAACACCCTCGTCCGTGGAGTTCTATGCCATGGCCACGCTCCACAAACCTGCCTGGAGACAGTGAACTGACTCTCGGCCGTAAGAGGACTGGCTCTTAGTGCAGGGCTGCTGGAGAGAGAGGGTGTGAGAGGGCTGCCTGCTGCTGCTTGGCTCCTCGGTGGCGGCATCTCCACCCTCCAGGAAGCTGCACCTTGGCCATGACATAGGTCTTCTCTTCCATCAGCTTAACCATGGCCTGGGGCCAGATTTCTTTTGAGGTTGCAGCTTCCCGTACCAGGTGTGCAAAATGTGCTTCTTCCAGCGAGGAGCACTTTCCGATGTGCAGGCCCAGACTCTTCCGCCTCTCTCTCAAGCAGCTGCTTCCTTTTGGTGTTCCTTGTACAGCCGGTGTCCCTTTTCCGCCACAGATGTCATTTCTCTCTCAGCCACGTCCAGCACCTCATCCTCGTGTTCCTCCTCAAATGGAGTATTTCCTTCCTCTCCTGTTCCCACATGATGCCTCTTCCTCCCTTTGCAGGGACCAATGGGCCCTCATCAGAGGGGCTTTCCAGTTTGTAGGGGCTGCTCCTCACACCACCGACCAGCAGCGCAGCAGCAGGATCAATCATCACATCAGCAGCAGCAGAGCAGCAGCATCACCAGCCAGCGATTCATAATCAGGCATCAGCAGCAGCAGAGCAGCAGCAGCGCACCAGCAGGATCATTCATCATCAGCAGGCAGCAGCGCAGCAGCACGAGCAGGACCAGGCAGCACGAGCAGGACCAGGAGCATGAGCAGGACCAGGGAGCACGAGGCCAGGACCAGCAGACGAGCAAGGACGAAGCAAGACCAGGAGCACGAGCAGGACCAGCAGGACGAGCAAAGTCCAGGAGGCAGACGAGCAGGACCAGCAGGACCAGCAGGACGAGGAGGCAGCAGCAGCAGAGGTGCAGCACCAGACAGAAGCACCACCGCCAGGGAGCAACCTCAGCAGAGTAAGCCACGAGCAAAGCAACGACGCCAGGGAGCAGCCTCAGCAGGTAAGCTACGAGCTAGTAGCACCACCACCATAAGCAAGCGAGCAGCAGCTCCTCCAGAAGCAGAAGCGCAGTAAGCCCCAGCCCGCAGAAGAGCGAAGCCCCATGCTATCAAAGCCCCAGCAGAAGCAGAGTGCAGGGACAGGGGGTGGGAGAGGGTGGTCTGTCCCTCTTGCGGGCTGGGCAGCAGATTGGGCTGAGGCTTCCTCTTTTTCCCCATGGTCTGTGGGTTGCTGGCAGGCAGGCAGGCTGGCAGGCAGGCAGGCAGCAAGGCTGGCCAGGCAGCAAGGCTGGCAGGGAGCATGCAGCTAAGGCTGGCAGTCATGGCACTCAAGTGCGTCTGCAGCAGTCTTTCCCTCTGAATGTGACCTTGCTTCCGAGCTGCTTCCCTTTATATCCGCAGGGCTGACACAATAAATCCCCCGCATGCGCAATAATGCAAGGCATCCGCTAGGCTTCCGCTTCTGCATCCGCGTTCAATCAGCTGTGCATCTCCGCTTTCATCCATTCCGCGTCCGCTCTGCGATCCGCTCTTCCGTTCCGCGTCCACTTTGACCTGAGGCCCCCGGAAGCCTAGCGGATGTGCCATCCGCTCCATCCGCTCCCATCTGCAGGCTTCCGCTCTGCATCTGTTTTCCATCTGCCCTGGTCCTCCCCCCCAGCCGTTTTCTTTTCCGTGTTATCTGCTTCCTGGT
>BHFT01011698.1:0-20759 GCA_004320025.1 Laticauda laticaudata
TGCTGAAACGTTGCTACAACTTTAAAAGCACAACTACAATGACGTGGGATAATACCCAAAGGAAGCTGAACAGCATCTATATGTATATATCTATATCACTGTATATATCTATATTTGATATAACTATATGTAAGTAATGAAAATATAATTTTAAAAAATCCTTTTTGAAAGATCAAAGCACTAATCTCTCTCTACACTTTTATATTTTAAGGGGGAAAAAACCCTTTTAAAATTAAAATTGCCTGTAGCTTGAATAAAATGCAGCAATAAACCAGCCTTGCCATCAACTGATGGAATCACATTAACATGGAAGAAAGCAAATCTGGACCATCTGTTGCTGACTGGTTGAATCAATGTCTGGCTTAGTGGCATATGAAGGAGATGCACAGTTCAGACTGCAGAACAGGGATGATATTTCAAATGACATCTGGATGCTTTTTATCAATGATATAAACAGAAATTCTGGGGGAATAACAAACTGTTAATCACAAGTACTTTAAATATATTGACAGACACAAAATTATAAAATTATAGCAAGTTTCTAGCCAAAATGGATTTGTGTGGTATGTGTGTGCCTGTGTGCAACTTTCTTATATCCCATCCTTTCACTCTATTTTTATCTTTCTCTCTTTTATCTATCTATCATTATTATCTATCCATCAATCATCTATATCTGCCTGCCTGCCTATCTATCTATCCTATCTATCTATCTATCTATCTATCTATCTATCTATCTATCTATCTATCTATCTATCTATCTATCTATCTAATCTCCATTTCTCCATGTTTATCATCTCAAGGTCCTGACAACATGTTAGGGATAGGAATGGATGGAAAATAATCCAATCAAAGTCCTTAGCTATAAGTGTTGAATTGTTATCCCATTCTTCTTAATTGCTTTTTGACCATAGCATCAAGAGATGTGTAGGTGTGACTGAGAGAGAAAACCTCTGGTAATAATTCATTTGTCATTTAAGTTTTAACTAGCCATCCAGGCTGTTGGGCTGCTTCTAGACATCCCAACCCCACATCTCCTCCTAAAAGGATAATACAATAACATCTATGTTGCATATTTTTTCCTGCTCATTTCATTTACTGCCTCTTTACCTGAGCAAGAAAAACCTCAAGGCAGTTGTGCTTTATTCTTAGACCAATATTTCTCAACCCTAGCAGCTTGTGTGTACTTCAACTTCTAGAATTCCCTAGCCAGCAAGGAGATGAAGTCCACGTATCATCAAGTTGCCAATATTGAGAGACCCTGCCCTAGACATTAGGAATAAGACAACACATTTTTGTCTTTAGAAAGATCTCTCCTATAATTTTTCCGGTTTGGTTGATCTGGCCCTCTTTTTCCAGATGCTAGTTGTTTGGATTTGTTACACATAACAGAAAATAGATAACAAATAATCAGAGTTGGAAGGGACCTTGTAGGTCATCTAGTTCAACTCCCCGTCCAAGCGGGAGACCCTACACCATTTCTGACATAATACTCAGTGAAGTTCCTCCAAGTTTATATTCCTGCTAACAGGTGGTAGAAAATCATGTTTTGGGTGGGGGTAATGAACGTGGATGAAATTTCACCCACCTATGTGAAAAGCTTCATTGGCACGGTACGTTCTCTTTACCTTTTGTGAAGGTGAACTATAGCATCTGGGAACAAGAATACCAAGTCTGCATTGGCGGCATGCTCTCTTTCTGTGTGAGGGCATTGTAACCTTAAAAGTGTCACCTTCACTCTAAAATGGTTATATTTGCCATGAATGATCCTACCACAATGCCAACTTGGATTAACTGTTGAAGTCTCTGATGCTGTAGATAGCCAGGGAGATGACCTTGGATGAGCTATTCGGAAATTATCACCAAAAAGAAAGAAAAAGAAAAAGAAAGGGGAAAAAAAGAGAATGTTTTAAGATTGGGAAACAGAAAAAGCATGAGAAAGGCTTCCTGCCTAATTCATCAGGGTATGAAAGATGGAAGGCAAAACACAGTCAGGCTTTCAAGATTATCTGCTATAACCTATATCAATAAATTGTAGTTTCAGTCAAACATGTGAAGTCTGTTTCCAAACCTGTCCTGTCCTGAAGGGCTGACAGATGCCATGACATTCACAACACAATTCTTTAATGGCTGCTGTTGTGTGTTAAGGAAAAAGAAAGGGGGAAAAAGGGTTTCGAAGAAAATGTCCTGCAAGACAGGGGAAAAAAAATATAGACAGGTTTGAAACAGATAAACCCGGATGTGGCATTTCATAACATCCTTTTGAACATTCCAAGCAGACAATTATATTTTTGCAGGTTATCTTACTTAACAAATGCCATACCTGATAATTCTGGATAAAGGCAACCTATTTATTTGATGTATTTATTTGGTGATGTTTTTTAAAATAAAACTCAACCACATATTAAATGTTAAAAGAAAACTGCAGAAACTGGCCTCAACCCTGCTCTGTTTTTGGAAAACAATGGGAATTGCCTGTGTAAGAAAAGAGAACCAGAGGAAACAAAACCAGCAAGGATGCTTTTGCAATAGCCTCCACCTGTAACTGTCTTGGGGAACTCCAGTGTCTTAGTCCAGATATACTGGTAGTCCTTGACTTACAACAGTTCATTTAGTGACCATTCAAAGTTACAACGGCGCTGAAAAAAGTAACTTATGATCCTTTTTTTACACTTACTGAGCCACAGTGGTGCAGTGGTTAGAGTGCAGTATTACAGACTACTTCTGCTGACTACCGGCTGCCTGCAATTTGGCAGTTCAAATCTCACCAGGCTCATGGTTGACTCAGCCTTCCATCCTTCTGAGGTTGGTAAATTGAAGACTCAGATTTTGGGGGGCAAATATGCTGACTGTGTAAACCACTTAGAGAGGGCTGTAAAGCATGGTAAAGCGATATATAAGTTTAAGTGCTATTGCTATTGCTTACAACTGTTGCAGCATTCCCATCTTCAACATGGGATGCTTGCCAATTGGCTTATATTTATGGCAGTTGCAGTGTCCTGTAGTCCTTCAGACAAGCAAAGTCAATGAGGAAGCCAGATTTACTTAACAACCATGTTCCTAACTTAATAACTACATTAATTCATTTAAAATGCAACAAAAATAGTAAAATGGAGCAACATTCACTTTTCAAATGTTTCACTTAGCAATATAAATTTTGGGCTCAATTGTGACTGTAGGTCAAGGACTACCTTGACCCTGAATATTTCTACCCATATTTCCACCATCTTAAGTTAGTTAGTTTGCATTAACTAACAACACATATTGGAAAATAAATGACGATGGAGAAGATCTGTGTTAACAAAGTGTAGAAATTCATTTTCCCCCAAACCGAGGAAAACATGCTAAATGCAATCTATCTTCCTTGTTAAGAAACAGGGAAAAAGTCAAAATATTGGCTTTGTTCCTGTCAGTGATATGAGCACCAGGTCTTCCCTGACCTCATTCATTTCCCAATATGTGTGTTAGTGTTATTGTGAAAAATGAATTCCTACAACTAATAGTATTCTGTCTGGGTATGAAAATACCTCTAATTGTTGGGATGGAAGAGCCATTCATACAGTTGAATTCCAAATAGGCAAGAAAGGAAATGAGACTTACATCAATCTCATGTTTGTGTGACACAGGAGGAAATGTGACATAATCATTTCTAGAAATGGTTATGAGAAGCCAACTGTCTTTAAAGCCATTCCAGTTATTGTTAAATAGTATGACGGTGGTGCAGAAAGTTAAGGCTAGGTCACACTGGCCGAAGGATGCAAAACGTATGCAAAAAGGACACAGCGGACGAGAAAAATTTCGGGGGTGGCTCCATCCGTTGTTATCTGCTCTCAAAAGTGGTGAAAATTTGCATAAACAGAACGGAAAACCAATGGAAAGGAACGGACGGGGTAGTATGTAGCGAGGATGGTAAGCGCAGATGTTCAATAGGAAAGCTATCGGATGGAAGCAGATGGGAAGCGGGATGACACATCCAAGGACTCCGGGGGAGAATAGCGAAGTGGATGCGTAATAGCGGACGGAGCGGATGCATAGCGGATGACGTGGAATGCATCACGGATGCCTATGGATGCATAGCGGATGCGTAGCAGATGCAAAGCGTTCACTGCGCATGTGGGGAGCTATGAATTGCGTCAGCTCCATGGATAAAAGGATGCAGCTCGCAAGCAGTCACCATTCAGAGGAAAAGACCTGCTGCCCAGAGACATCTTGAAAGAACACCATGGTTCGTCAGTCAGGAAGAAGAGGAAGCCTGTGCCTATCTGACCAGCTCCTGGCAAGAAGGACAGAACCCCATCCCACCCCTGGCGCTGAACTTGAAGCTGCTGGTGCTGCTGGTGCTGCTGGTGCTGCTGTGGCTGCTGGTGGCTTCTCCTGCTGCTGGTGCTGCTGGTGCTGCTGGTGTTGGCTGCCTGCTGTGCTTCTCCTGCTGCTGGTGCTGCTGGTGTTCTAGCTGCTACTCCTACTTCTACTGCTGTGCTGTGGTGGACCAGCCCAAGGCCCCAAAGCCCTCGCTGAAGGCCTCTGAAGCCCCTGCCAGAGGGAGGAAGAGCCAAGGCAAGGAAGAAGGAGAGAGGAACAGTACTCCAATTTCAAGGACCATATGAGGAGGAGGTGCTGGAAATGGCTGGGAGAACGAGTATTGTTGGAGAAAGGGCACAGACTCTATACGCCGACACCAAGAGAAAGCAGCAGCTTGGAGAGACAGGCAGAGAAGCCTGGGCTACACTGGCAGATGAATCCTGGGTTTGTTGAAGCAACGATGCAACCTGGTATGCAAGCTGCCACCTGAAGAAATCTGGTCAGGCCACTGTGTCAAGCTCACTGACCGGGAAGATGTACGTCATGGCCAATGTGCAGCTTCCTGAGGGTGAAGGTCCGCCACGAGAGCAGCCGCTCTGTCAAACCCTCTCCCTCAGACAGCCCACAGAAGCCCAGTTCCTTTCCAGCCAGGACACAGCTACAGTGTCCAGCAGGTTGTCTTGGAGGGCCCGCACGCAGAGGACCGCCCCGGCAGCTCACACTCCCCATGCCAGAGGAATTGGAGGATCCCCTGTCTCAAATGGAGGAGAAGCAGCAGCAGAGACCAACCCACACCCCACCCAGCTCACCTCAACAGATAAGCAGCAGAGAGGCAGACTGAGGGCCAGAGCCACCACTGTCCTCTTGGAGATCAGGGACACAATCAAAACCAGCACAGATCTTCTCTCTCCAGCCTGTCCACAGCGACATACATCCTCGAACCACAAGCCCTTCATTCACGTATGTGAGCCAGACCCTCATGCAACCTGCCCGAGCCCAGAACCAAGGTGATGAAGGAAAAGATCACAGCATTGCTTACATCCACCCCTCCAGGCCCAGCTGAACCTGCTCCTACCCACTCCAGGACCCCTCCACCCCAGCTGGTGTCACAGTCCTTCCACAGCTTTCAACAGCCCCTAACTACCAAGGCTACAACTACCATGACTTCGCACGCAGAGGCAGAAACTTCCCAGTCCAGGCCCAGGTGCATCGAAACACCACAGACAACCTTTACCCTGACCAGCGGCAAACCAGACGCCCGCACTACAATCCTCCTTCTTCCACCCCACAGCCAAAGCCCCTCAACAGAAATCTGTCATCAGTTACTGTGCCTGACATCCAGGTCCTTGAGGAAGGGCCTCTTTCACCTCACAGGACTGATTCAGCTCTCTGAGAGCTTCCTAACATACCATCCACCTGTTGTATTCTCGGGGCCAAGCACCCCAATGGTGCCTCAGACCAAGCACTCCAGCCACAGCCACCTCCATAGTCCCTGGCCGCTCGACAGCTGAGACCATGGACATGCCTCAGAGTGACTGAGAATAGTGCCAGAGACTGACTTGTTACCTGTTCACTTTATCTTTGCTTAGACACTTTACTTGGGTCATTTTTGCTTTTTTAATAAAGTCACACAGTTTACTTAAGACAATTATTAATAAAGGTTATCTTTGCTTCACACACTTGATTCATTTTATTTACTAAATAAAGTGTGGTGAAAACTTTGAAAAAAGGGTTAAGCCTTTGCATGCTTGTGGGATAGGTAAGGATAGTTGTGGATGGGTAAGGATAGTTTGTGGATAGGTAAGGATAGTTGTGGGATGGGTAAGGATAGTTGTGGGATGGGTAAGGATAGTTAGGGGATGGGTAAGGATAGTTGTGGGATTGATAAACCTCCAGTGCAAGCATAGTGGGCTCTAGGTCCACCCTACAGGTGCCACACATATGGCCCTTTATTATCAATAACAATTTATTCATTTGATTGACACATTTCAAAATAAACAAAGCTCTTTTTAATGCCCTATTTATTGTAGGGCCACTCAACATACATGGCATAATCTCATCAGTGTTATGAGACAGGCTCAAGGAAGCATCCATTAAGCATCTACCATCCTGTCTTGCCACTCCACTGCTCCAGCTGGGGGTTCACCAGTGTTTTAAGGAGGTTGTGCTGCTTCTTCCCTTTACGTGAAGCTCTGTTGGGGCCTTGCACACCCACAGTGACTATCAGGTCTCTCCTTGCCTCCATTCCCCAGGCTCCATGTCCCCATTGCCTTGTTGATGGTCCACAAGCCTGTTTTGCAACACTGGGTAGACGGTGCCATGAGATTGTGCAGGATGCAGCAAGCTTCATGATGTTTCTCACAGTCTCTGGCTGATGCTGCATGGTGGTGAGAAGTACCTGGAACCTGTTGGCCAGGATGCCGAAGGCGTTCTCCACCACCCATCTTGCCCTGGACAGCCTGTAGTTGAAGATCCTCTCTTCACGGGTGAGGTATTTGGGCTTCATGAGGTAGGTTTCATGAGGTAGGGCTTCATGAGGTAGGGCTTCATGAGGTAGGTTCGGAGGGAGAAGGTGTCATCACCCATGATGAAGTAGGGCACATCTTGTGTGTCATTGGGTAGGGGGTCTGGACCTGGAAAACCCATGATGAGGTTGCGTTCCAGCCCTCCTTGAGGTCATTGGCATTGTATACCTGGCTATCTGAAACTGACCCGTTGCCTGAAGCATCGATGTACATGAACTTGTAGTCAGCAGATCAACCATGGCAAAGAGGATGATACTGAAGAAGCCCTTGTAGTTGTGATAAGAGGACCCTGAGTGGCTGGAGCTTTGCAGGCCACGTGCTTCCATCTATGACTCCACCTCTGATACCATTTGTTCTGCAACTTTCCTCCGCCTTGTTCAGTGGTGGGACACTGGAGGAGTTCCTCCACGTATTCTTCGATGATGGCCTGCACCACTTCTCTGACCACTGTGCTGATGCTGTTGGTGTGGCACCCTCCAGGCATACTGCATGTTTCTGTGTGTGGTTCAGAGGCCAGGTGGCGCAGAGTCAGTGCCACCTTCAGTCCAGGGTCCAGGCTGGGACGGAAGTTGGTACTCGGCTTGGCAACCTGGGTCTCAGACGCTCAACAATTTTCATCAAACATGGCTGGTGCCATCCTCATGAAGTGCTGGAATGCATGAGTTGTCTTCATTCCTCAGCTCCACCATCAGCTTGTCATACAGTCCAAACTCCACTCTTCTCCTATCCATCATCGGACCAAGACAGCTCTTGGTCATCTCCTTCTTCTCCTTGCGTAGAAAAGTGAAACAGTCTGAACAGGGCTTGGTTCTGGTTGTTGAATGATGGCAGCTACCATAAGGAGTGTGTGATGATCCATGGTGGAGATCAATGGATGATGTGGAAGAGCAAAGACTAAGGGTGAAGAGGTCTGTACACCACGGCTGCTGGACTGATATGAGATTCCAGGTGATTTCCTCCCCCTTTTTATAAGAATATCAAGTTTTCCGCTAGGTGTCCTTCCACATACTCTAGGCATACTCCAGACATCCTAAATATCCGAGATACGTCCCATATACAAACGTTTTGACCATTTTAATGCTTTATTACGAGATGCATCCGCTTACATCCTTTCTATTTCCGTGCTACTAAAGGTGTTGTGGACGTTCCATGTACCTTTTGCTTCCTCTGTCTTTCCGCTTTCAGCTGCAGCAGATGTGAGTTGAGGGGATGGCCAGAGGATGCCGAGAGGATACAGCAGACGTGTAACGGATGACAATGACGTAGAACGTTTTGTGCCCAATTGTGTGCGGATGTACATCGTACACAGTGAAAGTTCATTCGCTCAAAAAGTTTTGTGCAGCTCAAACTTTTTGAGTGGATGAAATAGCAGTAGACGGATGTTTGACGGATAGAGTATATGAAAGATGTATCCAGTGAGTACACAATGGATGCATCGCGTTTTCCAACGGATGGCAAGCTTTTTTGTCTGTTTTACATCCTCTTTGCATCCGTTGGTGCAGTGGGACATTGGCTTTAGTACCCACCCCTCTCCTAGAAGAATGAAATATTTTGGGAAATATTAAAAAAGGCAGAATATTATATTTCCCTGAAGGAGAAACATCTTTTCCAGATAAAAAGCAGCCCCCACTTTTCTTAAGAGCCCATAACAGATGTTAGCACTTAAGAGGTAAAGAGAATAGATAGCTCTATTTATAGGCAAAGCAAATATTGCAGGCAGAAACCCATTCAAGACAGGATATTTTGAAATTCCCTGCAACAAAGTCATGTCAAAGGCAGAGTGATAGGATTAGCCCTCACTCAAAATCCAAACCAGGACAAAGCCATTAAGCCATAATAGGAATTGCCCAATACCCTTTCAGAACATAAACCCGTTCATTTCATCATCTCAGTTGCAACCGCCCCCCAGCAAACGTCAACCAAACCTGGGAGCTCAGACAACCTATAGAGCTAACTATGACTCCTGCAACAGCCAATAGAATACATGTTCTTGCATAGGAACAGGAAGCTGAAGTGCAAAGCCCAAGAGAAAGTATAACCACACACCCCAACTCTCAACTCCTGGTGGTCAGCTGCCCAGAATCATATGAGCTTGGAGGTTCTGCTTCATCAATAAATGGAACCTCTTTCCAATCAGTTTCCAGCCTCCATTTTGTCTGCAGTGCCTTTCTCCCAGCTTGGACCTGGAACTGGATATTTCTTCCAACAATAGTATGTACTAACACTATGCCAGCATTCATAGTTAGCTATGCTGTCTCAGTATTCTGGAAGTTGTCCCATATATTTTCAGAGCATCATATGGGAGAAGGTAGGAATTCTTGCAACTTCTTCCCCCGTGTGGAAGTAGACAGACCAAAGGTGGACAACTCTTCCAAACTGAGGACCGACTTCTACAAAGTAGAAGACCCAACTGTAGTACATGAGATTTTTCTGTCTTTGGTGGCCACTTAAGAGTTGTACATAAAGTTCAAATGAATTTATTAAAATTTAGATGGCTTTTTATTTCCCTGTTTTCATTTTTAACATCAGAAATTATATTATGTGTACACTTTTGGATAGTTTCCACACACTCTTAGGATTTAAACATTTTGTTGTTATTGTTACTATTGTTGAAGAAAATGAGAAAGTGTACAAGAGAAGAAGAAACTGTATAATGGCATCAACCAACTTTTCACATGACTTTTGAATCATAGAGGCACAGAAATTTCTATCAAACACAAGGTCATCTGAAGACTTGGTTGCCTCCCTGGGCTTAGGGCCCCAAATAATTAAGGGCTCCATTTTATGGCTGTATTAACATCCATAATAACAGTTTACTGGATGTCATATATATTACTGTTTTAATTGTTTGAATGCTTTTTAATTGTTTTATGTTTTATAATGAATGTTGTTGAAAATCACTTCTTGAGATTGACAGCTACAGAAATCAGATATATTAATATTTCACCCTGAGTTTATATTGCATTTTTTTTAAAAAATGAGATTAAGCTAAAAGAGCTTCAAGAAGAGCTCACTAACTACATCAATTTCCTAATCCCTTACAGAAATTATTTTGAAACTTAAGTGAATTGTGTTTAATATGCTAGCCTCTTTGCTTCTCCACACAACATATAGCAGATATTTGTATTTACTTTTTCCATCTGTGAGCAGACTGCTGATCTATATTGAATTTAGTTGCCAATTTTACCTATTTGGCTGGCACTCTACTGTCTGCCTTGCTGTTACTTAGAAACTGTACCTTGCAGCTTCGTGTGTGTGTGTGTGTGTGTGTGTGTGTGTGTGTGTGTGTGTGTGTGTGTGTGTGTGTATGCTGAATCTTGACTATTTTAGCTTTTGGAGAATGAGATGTACTGTAAAAGTATTTAAAATGTGAGCTGTATACAAGCTAAGTTGAGATATAGGCATTTGTAGTTATTATAGGGGCTGAAGCTTCTTCAGTTCTCAGGATGAGAAGATAAATGTTTTCAAGGAAAAAACAAAGAAAGTCCAATTGCTTTTGAAAAAGCACCTTTGGGATTCTCAGTACTAACAAGTACAAAATGAATGTTATTGGCAACTTGTGTAGAATTTTGCTGTTTCTTCCATTAAAAAACCTAACCACCTCTACTAATTTTTTTTTGCATTAGGCAATAATAGATGATTAATTGCCTTCCTAAAAGTAGTTATCACTGAGTGAGCCTAAATCCTAGTTATGTTTTTATATCATACCATTTTTGTCCTTGCATTCGCTGACATTTGTTTTTTGAAAAACAAACACATATGAACTAATTTATTTATGAAACCGTGGAGCTTCCTCCGAGATATAGCAGCAGGACCATGGTGATTAATGAAGATGAATCAGCATGGGGCAACCCATTTTTGATGAGTTCTGTACAAATATGGTGGCTTATTTTCCTGTGTTACATGGGTAAGCATAGAAAAAAACCCCCAGTACCTGGAACAATTCGATGTTATATTTTCATATATTTAATTGCTTTCATTACAGCTAACAGGATAAGGAATAAGTTTCATTATTTTGATGGTCAATAGTTTTTTTATGTGTTCCATAGCCTGAAGGAATATAACAGATTTATACAGTCAAAGAATTGGTCTGTGACTCTCTTGGTCTGCCTAGCTATCAGTTATGGTCAGTGTCATCTTCAAGAGCAGATGACTCTCTCTCTCTCTCTCTCTCTCTCTCTCTCTCCCTCCCTCCCTCTCTCCCTCCCTCCCTCCCTCTCTCTCTCTCCCTCCCTTCCTCTCCTCTTCCCCTCTCCCTCTCTGCCCCTCTCTCTTCCTCCATAGGGATCAATGTAGCTCAGAATAGAATCGATTACAATACAATACAATACAATACGATACGATACGATACGATACGATACGATACGATACGATACAATACAATACAATACAATACAATACAATACAATACAATACAATACAATATAATACAATACAATACAATACAATACAATACTTTATTAGCCAAGTGTGATTGGACACACAAGGAATTTGTCTTCGGTACCTAAGCTCTCAGTGTACATAAAATTTATAAGTGATATATCATGAATATTTATAAATATAAATTATACATATAAATGTACATGATATGATAATTCATGATTTGACCATGAATTAGCTAATTAAAGCTAATTCATGGTCAAAGCCCAAATAGCAAACATATTACAAAGCAGCCAGATAGTTGAGAAACCATCTGGCATTCACAAGATTGACAGCTGCTTCACAGACAGGAAATATGTATCCCTCTGCCTTAGGTAGGATCTTCCTGACTGATATATGGCTGGAGATCAAATAGATGGTAAAATTGGATCCAAACATCTCTCTTTATGTTAATTTGAAAAAAATGTTTTTAACTTTAATATTCATCATCAAGCAAAACGTTGTTAGACAAAAGGCTAGAAATAAATATTATGCTTCTTCAGCATTATGTTCAAGTGGAATTTGTAGAAAGGAATTTCCAGGGAACTAAATCTGCCCAGAGGTAACATCTGTTTGAAGAATCAACTATTCATCAATCAGATAGAACATTCAGGGTGTTTGGTTTGATTGTCTGTTTGTATTTAACCTGTAATTGAACAATCACTAATTAATGTAAATAACTATTAAAAAGTTGTATGTGGCTGATGTGAGGGTTTTATGTGTAGAATAAAACAGAGTAGAGTAGAATAGAATAGAAAATAGAATGGAGTGGAGTGGAGTGGAGTAGAGTAGAGTGGAGTAGAGTAGAGTAGAGTAGAGTAGAGTAGAGTAGAGTAGAGTAGAGTAGAGTAGAGTAGAGTAGAATAGAATAGAATAGAATAATAACCAATTTGGAAGGGATCTTGGAGGTGTTCTAGAATCGAGTCCAACCCACTGCTTAGGCAGGAAACCCTAAACCACTTCAGACAAATGGTTATCCTCTTCTTAAAAACTTCCAGTATTTATGAATAAGATACATTAATAAGGTACAAAATATATGAATAAGAAGGGGATAGATATCACTTTATAAGGACAAATGAATGATAAGTTCTGTACATTGTGGGGACATAAACAAACTTCATGCTAAGGGATCTATTAAAGTTCTACCCAGATATCAATGGGGGCATAGGATCCTCTGTGGCTCATTGCTTAAAGTGCAGTATTGCACAGTGGTGGGATTCAAAATATTATACTATCGGTTCTGTGGGCATGGCTTGGTGGGCAAGGTGTGGCTTGATGGGCGTGGCTTGGTAGGTGTGGCAGAGGAAGGATACTGTAAAATCTCCATTCCCACCCCACTCCAAACTACTCAAAATTTCCACTACCGGTTTGATCATGATGGGGCTCAAGATTGACTCAGCCTTCCATCCTTCTGAGGTCAGTAAAATGAGGACCCTGATTGCTGTTCAAACAGTAGCAGGAAGAAGACATGATCATAAATCACATTTGCAATGGGAGTGTGATGAATACAGGGTGACATTGTCCATGTCTACCTTCCAAAATGGCTATTCACCTTTCTGGTGATATGGAAAACACCCAGTATGGATAACCCTATTTCTAATAAATATTACTGATACTTCCTTGGGTTAGCTGTTTCCAGCCTGGAATGGAGGGAAGAAAATCTGAAGCCATGAATCCAATTCTCTGCTCAGTACAGCTTGTTGATAAAAATAGGCCACATCTGCAGACACATGAATGGGTAAATAATAGGACCTCTTTCTTTCAGTTCAAAGTTATGGGAGGAGGTTTGTTTTTCCTGCTTTAGATCCTTACAAAAGAAAATTCAGTCTCTGCTTCTTTTGGAAAGACCCCTTGGGGCATGAATCTGAGAACATCATTTGCTGCTAGGGTTCCCCCCCTCCTCCATCTCTCTCAGGCTGATATAATGGTGATATCTACACAAGTGATTTTTCTGGGTCTCATAGAAAATTGGAACATTGATCAGAGGTGGTATTCAGCAGGTTCTGGCCAGTTCTGGAGAAATGGTAGCGGAATTTTTGAGTAGTTTGGAGAACTGGCAAATACCACATCTGACTGCCCACACCTGCATCTATTCTCTGCCTCCCGAGTCCCAGCTGATTGGTTGGGTCTTCTTTTGTTCCCTGCACAGGAGAATGGAGCTGGAAAGCAGGCTAGAGGGGTGGGGAGGGAATGGGATTTTGCAGTAACCTACCAGGAGTAGGGAGGGAATGGAAATTTTATAGTATCCTTCTCCTGCCATGCCCACAAAGCCACGCCCACAAAGCCAAGCCACACCAACCAAGCCATGCCGACAGAACCAGTATTAAAAATAAAATTGAATCTCACCACTGACATTGATACTTATCTTTTAGCTCATTCAGTTTCTAGTTTAAAACCTCCTTGTGTTTTTATTTGCACTGCTTTTATTTAGACTCAGACAGTGTTTTTCACCCCGGCAACATGCTTGGCAGAGGAATTCTGGGAGCTAAAATCTGCTTGTCTTAAAGTTGCCAGAGGTTAAGAAATACTGGAGTCAGATATAGAAATACAGTGTAAATGTATTATTAATTAATTATGATGAATATCTCTTATCTCTGGAACCTGTGATCCCTTTTATTAATGGATGTATACTCCAGAGCTTAAAAATAGGGGTAATAAGTGAACATTAATAGTCCAGTGAATGATAACAGATAGCAGATAATCAGAGTTGGAAGGGACCTTGTAGGTCATCTAGTCCAACCCCCTGCCCAAGCTGGAGAACCTACACCATTTCTGATAAATGGCAGTCCAATATCTTCTTGAAAGTCTCAAGTGATAGAATGATATAAACTACACTAAAAGCTTGATCCAAAAGATACATGTTTGCTTGGAAAAAAGAAGGAAATGCAGCAAAAGAACAGCCACTGCAATTATTGCTTCAGTGATGTTGTTTTATAGACTAACTCTAATCCTAAACTAAAGATGAATCAAGCCGTTTGTCACCAAAATGTGATTCAAATATTAGATGAGTAAACACTGAAACCAAAGAGTTGTACTTTTCATGTTAGTGATATCTAGTTTATCTTCATAGAGAATCAGAGAGTCAATGATATTTTGGTGTTCCGTGAAGTTAAACTGGATAACATCAATTTAAGAAGTTAATGCTTTGGAACACCATAATAACACTAACCTGAGTGAAGTTAGGAGTACAAAAGAAAATAGAGGGTTTATCATGTGGAATGGGACAACTCACCATGGCCAACTCGCTATGGCCAATTCGCCATGGGACAATTCACTATGGCCAACCCACCACCAGAGAACTTGGTGCAGGACAATTCAACAATTCAATTAAATTATTTCAAATAATTAAAATATATTTCATTTTTTGTCATTCTTATTTCATTTTGTCCCTCCTTTGGCATCCTTTCTTTACTGATTCTATTCCACCATTTCTTTGATATTAGTGGAACTCTTGTTCCATGGTGAGTTGTCTTGTGGTAAATTGGCCATGACTGTGTGAATTGGTTGTGGTAAGCTCCTTCCTTCCTTCCTTCCTTCCTTCCTTCCTTCCTTCCTTCCTTCCTTCCTTCCTTCCTTCCTTCTTCACCTTTCTCCATCTTTCTTTCTTTTTCTTTCTTTCTTTCTTTCTTTCTTTCTTTCTTTCTTTCTTTCTTTCTTTCTTTCTTTCTTTCTTTCTCTTTCTTCTTATGACATGAGAAAGGACAATAATTTCACAGAAGGCTATCCATGCATTTAGTCCATACTACGGCCCTTCTAAGAGCACAGAGTTCTCCCAGGACCTTGTCTCTTGGCATTAAGAAAAAGACGGTAGGCTCAGTGTGTGCTTCTCTCTTTAAATTTCTCTGCTGAGACTTCCTCTGCTCAGCTGAATTCTTGAAACATGAAGGCATTTGCTTTGGCTTAAAGATTGCCTTATCTCTGAAAGCCCACACCCTGAGCACAAATTAATGTTGGTGATTACTCCCCGCCAAATCTGAACTTTAAAGATATTTGCCACGTGGATATCCTTTTGTCCTGCTCCTTGGGCCCCTGAGTGAGATAATATCCTGAAGGCTGTGATGAAGTATTATTGAAAGGAGGGAAAAGTACACCATGCTTGAATTCTTCTGCATGTGGGTTTTAATAAGTGCATTTTTTCCTCCATGAGCTTCCTATGACATGGTTGCTCCAAATTTTACACTGTACAGAGTGTCTCATTATACATAACAGTGGGACCAAAGTCAGAGGTTCAGAGCTCAGCCACAAGAGTAGAAGAACCACAGAGGACAATTTTTGATGAGCAGTAACCCTTCTAGATTGTAGAGGAACTTCACCTAAATTATCAAGATTTTAAAATAAATACCTTAGAAGATAAAACAGAATGTAAATCAGTCCCAGGCAATGTTTTGAGATCAATGGGCACTTTTTGGAGTATGGAGTGCATATCGTCAACACCACAAATTGTTACCATAAAGAGAGTTTACCTATTCACAAAATGGTAGGCATGATGAACATGGTATACCACGATTTATTATCATTCTACCAAAAAGAAAAAAAGTAAAAAATTATTCCCTGCCACTCACTTCCCTGCCTTTGGCTCAGTACCTGATAGTACCTTTTCAAACAAAATTCTGAGCAATCGGCATTCAACATTTATATTTTCTACAAATATATAATTTCATGTTCCTATGAGTTCATGTTTCTATTGTTCATTTAGAACAATCAATTATTGGAAGTGATTGCTTCCAGAAGTTGTGGGTGGTTCAATACTGGATGAAGAGATGAGACAACTATTTGTCTGAAATTGTATAGGGTTTCTTGCTTGAGCAGGGAGTTAGACTAGAAGACCTCCAAGGTCCCTTCCAACTCTGTTATTCTGTTATGAGGCTTTGTAGGGCTCCCAGTCTTTCTTCTAACAATTGATGATATTGAAGGAAAACAGAGCTCTTTACGCACCAGTTTTATTTATGGTTGATCACAGACAGATGTTTAGACTGGATTTTTGCATTTTGTGTCCACTTATTGAGTCCTTTCCAAGGACTTGGAACAGGCAGATGTGGTTCAATGATATGAAAGGTATCTTTCCAGAATGTAAGCTGTTCCAAATAAAGCTGCCTTTTGTAATTGTCTGATAGCGACTTTGCCAATGTCAATGGTATTCAAGTGGTGTTCCAAAGATGTTTTGGAATAAACGCTGATTATTATAACCAAGGCACTTATTACTATTGGTACTGCCTTTGCTTTCATTTGCCATACAGTAGTTGTTCTACTTCTATTTGCTGGTCTTTATATTTTGTGATTTTCTCCAGTTCTTTCTCTTTTATGCTACTGTCTCCAGATACTGCATGTCCACTATCCAGACATTTTGTTTTTCTTATCAACAATTCATGGCTATAATTGTTATTTAACACAAATATAAGTTAGGTGAGTCAGGAAATATGGCCAATGCAAGTTGTCTGTGGCAGATTAGTTAAAAAAAAAACCTCCATGCTTCCTCATCTGAGACAATCTGCTTACTAAGACTGTTCCACAACAGCAGGTCTGCTGGCACATTTTGTATGAAGGAACTAGAATATCAACAGTTCAGGGTATTGAAAGAGTGAAGTTAGTTCTTCTCCAGAACATAATAAGTTACCCAGCTGAACATGCAACAGTCCTCGCTCCAAGTGGAATGCTCAACATGTGAGTGTTCCATTTAACTCCCACTC
Source organism: Laticauda laticaudata (assembly GCA_004320025.1). Lineage (NCBI taxonomy): Eukaryota > Metazoa > Chordata > Lepidosauria > Squamata > Elapidae > Laticauda > Laticauda laticaudata. The sequence continues at coordinate 16,931 of BHFT01011698.1, forward strand.
CCTGCCAGCCTGACTCAAATGATGCCAGACTCCTGCATGACCTTGATTTGACTGGAAGCCTACTTAGGTGTAATTGAATGCATGCAGACTTTTTTATTCAGTCCATTATGCTGAATATGTTATTTGTGCAGGAAGCCAATAATGTAAAGTCAACATTGTGAAGGGGTAGAGTTATAAATGGGGGTGGGGAAGGAACAGCAAGTACAGTAAGAATCTCTCCCTCCCTCCATCATCTCTCTCTCTCTTTTATCCCCCTCTCTCTCATCTATCTGTCTGTCTGTCTAATCTATCTATCTATCTATCTATCTATCTATCTATCTATCTATCTATCTATCTATCTATGTATCTATCTATCTAATCATCTACCTACATATCCATCCATCCGTCCATCCATCCATCCATCCATCCATCCATCCATCCATCCATCCATCCATCCATCCATCCATCCATCCATCCATCCATCCATCCATCCATCCATCCATCCATCCATCCATCCATCCATCCATCCATCCATCCATCCATCCATCCATCTATCTATCTATCTATCTATCTATCTATCTATCTATCTATCTATCTATCATCTTACCACATTTTTGAACCATCCAGGGTTCAAAAATGTGAGGGAACAGCCTTTTTCTGATGTGTCACTAGTCACATTTTAATCTGAAAGAATAGGAGGCACTGCCTGCATAACACAAGCAAGTGCAAGTAACAAACTTTAAATGCTTTGTGACCATGTCTAAATTAGAAATAATACAAGAGGTTTCAGATGATCCACATAGCTCAAATGGACATAAATATTTATTACAAACTTAAGCTCTCTATGAGAATCTGAACTATTAATAGCCAAAGCAAATTGGCAGTAGATAAAGAATCCATAGAATTCAAGATGAGCTGCACTTAGATCTCATGTGGGCATGAAGGAACTCATGATGGATGACATATTTGACCCCTCCCTTGGGCTCAGTCTGGCCTCCTACAGATATATTTCTTGGAATATATTGACTAGATAGTTGGGTATTGTTGGAAGAAACCACATTATTTTCTAATATGAACTTTCTGTGAAGAATCTTAGGGATATGGATGGGTGAGTACACACATGTATACTGTTGCAGATTCAGTCTGAAGAAGCAGTAGAATGAGGAGAAGAACCATATTTATTGCAACAATGGTTGAGTACCTGCTTGAAATGAAAAAGGTACCTGAAACAGAGGTGGTATTCAGCAGATTCTGACCAATTCTGGTAGCGGAACTGGTAGCAGAATTTTTGAGTAGTTTGGAGAACCAGCAAATACCACATCTGACTGGCCCCACCCTCATCTATTATCTGCCTCCCAAGTCCCAGCTGATTGGTTGGGTCTTCTTTTGTTGCCTTGCACAGGACAACGGAGCTGGAAAGCAGGTTAGTGGGGTGGGGAGGGAATGGGATTTTGCAGTAACCTTCCCCCAGGAGTGGGGTGGGAATGGAGATTTTACAGTATCCTTCTCCTGTCACATTCACCAAACCATGTCATGCCCACTAAGCCATGCCTACAGAACCAGTAGTATAATTTTTTTTGAATCCCAACACTGACCTCAAACAATGGAAAAAACAACAATTTGAGGAGTTGAGGAGTGTTATAAGGTAGGAAATCCTAGGGTTTTGAATTGCTGGCCAATTTGGGGACATGAGGCAGGTCCTTGTCAGTATTCTTGAGATTAGTCCTATTTTAAACAAAATGGATTTTCAGAAGGACAGCAGAGTTGAGGAAGTTCATTGAGAAGAAGATGGAATGTTGAGGTCATCAGGTGATGGAGGGTAGAACGGTTGAGGTTTCTCTACGTTGAGAGTTCCTTGTAAGGCCGACTCTTGACTGTATTGTGAGCTTGTAAGGAGCTTCTATTCTTTGATTTAGATGGGATTTCAGGGAGGCTTTATCTGGGTGCAGGAAACATTTGCATTTGATAGGATTGCCAAAGAGATGAACTGGAATTTATGATGGTTATATCCAAAAGACAGAGAACCCTGAAAAGGGTTCAGTTTCCATTTTGTTAAGTTTATTTTCCCCACTTAATATATACATCCAACATACATAGATTGACACTAGTAATGCACCCTATTTCCTCTTCATATACTGATTATGTGCACATTTTCCCAAAACACAAACAATGTGCACAAAAGCATACTTTGCACCTTTACAGTACTCAACTTAGCACATACATTTTCTCTCTTGCAAGCATTTTTTTCTTTCTCTTTTGATTCAGCAGTGTATTGTGGTTGAATCAAATCCATGAAATGTTCAACCCTCTGAATATGGGCCAAGTGCTCAGTTTTTCATATTGTGCTCAATTTGAAGTTTTGCAACCCCCACAAATTCCACTTACTAACAAAAATATTGGGTTTCTTGCAGAAGTGCCAAACCACATCTCAGCAAACACTCACATTTAATCAGATCTAATGTTATCTTTTGGTGTTGGAGAAGACTCTCGGGAGTCCCTTGGACTGCAAGGAGATCAAATCAGTCAATCCTAAAAGCAATCAACTCTGCCTCTGCCTTGGAAGGACAGATCCTGAAGCTGAAGCTCAAATACTTTGGCCACCAAATGAGAAGAGATAACTAATTGGTCCTCTCTGAAAAGACCCTGAAGTTGGGAATGATGGAAGGCAAAAGGTGAAGGAGATGGCAGAGGATGAAATGGTTAAATAGTGTCATCGACAGAGAGTTGAGGACAGAAGGACCTGGCTTGCTGTGGTCCATGTGGTTGCAAATAGTCAGACATGACTAAGCAACTGAATAACAAAAAAGGTTATTTTTAGCTGATCATGCTCAATAGATGTTCAGTTTTTGAATTCCTTTTAGCAGGTTGTAACTTACTGTTCTTATATCTTCATTCTCCTTCTTTTCCTTCTCCTTCTCCTCTTCCTCCTCCTCCTCCTTTTCCTTCTTCTTCTTTTCCTTTTCCTTTTCCTTTCTTCTTTTCCTTCTCCTTCCTCCTCCTCCACCTCCTCCATAATTTCAGCAGAGTTGAAGTGAGAGGCAGAATTAAAATACTGTAGTGGCTGCTTCTCATTAATTAATGGATAGGAAAATTCATGGAATCGAATAGGAGATTCTCAATTGATAGATTTGTTCATTTCCTCATAATGTCCATGAGACACTGACAAGAGAAAGTCTTGGTAACATGTGCTCTGTGGGTCAGATTTAAGTGCCACCTATTCAACCCTCATTATTGGCACCCAGGTGTGGATGTTTGAGGATCAGAATTTTCCAGCTGTTGTTTGAAATTGATTTGCAGATCAAATCCAACTCTTGTTATACTGGCCAAGAACTTAAAAAGCTAAAGGAACCTCCTGCCAACTCCATCACTTTCATTTATAATGGCTGTTAGCAGTGTTTCTCTGGCATTAAAATGAAGGGAAACGAATGTCTTTGAAGTTATTTCATTTGCATAGTTTTACCCTTCCCCTCGAGACAGACTGATCATTCTTTCCACAGAGATAATATTCATCTCGAAGCAGTGAGAGAGATTTTCAGGGTAAATGTAACCCATGCTGTCAAATAAGATCATTTTAAGCCCATAATTTCTACAATAATTCTTGGGAAGTTACAAAATGCTACCAATATTATTTTTAGTGCAGCACCTCTGTGTTCTTCTGCATTTTTTCTCTCTTTCTCATCATACCTGAAGGAAAATGAATTGCTTTTAATTTTCTTTTGAATTTCTAAGTTGAAGTTTGCACAGGTGCCACAGGGGTTTAGCTACAGAGTAGCTCAATATCCTATTTTGCATTGTTTCCAATTCTAGTTTCTTATGCTTTATATCAATTTAAGCCCATGTCACACTGCAC
>BHFT01011699.1:0-39776 GCA_004320025.1 Laticauda laticaudata
GCCTTAAGAAAGTTCAAAATATTCTTAAAAATCCATCTCATCCTGGGAACCCTTTTTTTTTGAACTGTCACCAACTGGCAGACGGTACAGAATAATAAAAACAAGGACAAATAAGCTGAAAAACAGCTTTTATCCCAGGGCAGTGGCTCTTTTGAATGATGCTGTATAGTGCAGTGTTGGTGTGGTGTCGGAGGTTTCCAGTTCAATGTGAGAAGGGTGAAGGATGTGTGTTTGTGTTTATTTTCATGGTCATGGTCATGATCATGGTCATGATGTGCACTGAAGATGGTGTTTGATTTCATTGTATGAGGTGCAATGACAATAAAGTAAACTAAGAACTATCCTTGGAGAGATAAGCAACGTTCAGTCTGTAGTTGCAAAGCTGTAATGAAATATTTTCCACTGATCCCTCCCTTTTCTATGGCCACAAGCAGCAGGCTATCTGACATTAACGCTCTTCAGAAGGCACTAATGCCAAGCTGCATAGGAAGTCAATTTAAAGCTGGGACAACCTGGTTCTGACAGTTCTGTGCTGTGCTTCTATTACCAACAACTGCACTGTAGGTTTTTCACTGCTTTGGCTGACTAAGGGTTCAGATATCCATGTCATTTCTGTTTATTATTTGAGGGATGCCACTTCTTGGATAACTTCCATATGCTGCTAGCCATACCTGCCTATTGTCAACAGTGCCATTCTTTTGCAACATTAGATAAGGACATCATTCATTTATTATTGATCCCATCACTCCCATAATCTTTTCTAAACCTATTAGCATGGAGGCAGGTGCTGGTGAAGCAGGAAAGAATACTCCTGATATTCCTCACAATCTTTTCTCTGCATTGTCATCTTCCAATTTGGCTATTTCTGAATATGGGTTAGCTCACTTTTGAAAGAGTGCTAAACCAAAGAGCCCTGACAAGTCTTGGGAATAGCAGAGGCCACAGAATGAAATAAGAGATAACTCTTTTCTTTGCAGTGATGATCTATTAATGTGGCAACTTGACAGGTGGCTAACAAACAAATCTTTATTATGGTCATAGACCAGCATAAAAAGGATAAACCACCATTCATAGCACCTGCCTACACTCCATACAACTTAACCCTACTATATTAAGGTGACCAACCGTCCTCCTTTAGGGAGGACAGTTCTCCTTTCGTAAGTTCTGTTCTCTCTTGAAAAGTGTCCTCCTACATGTCCTCCTTTTTGATATTTAAAGACCAATCTGTAAATCCCTGTATTTGATCGATGTCGATCTGATCCATTGTGTGTGATGTGACATATTTGTATTTGACATGACGATTCGTCAAGGCTTGGTACAGTGCGGCGAGATGTGATTATGAGGCGCATGCGCTCCACACAGAAGAATTGTTTTGAGAGAGTATGCCGCAATGCAAGAATATGCCATGTGCAAGAGTGCGCCATGTGCAAGTGGCTTGGTTTTTTTCCTTCAATTTATTTGTGTCCTCCTTTTCATTGTAAAAAGGTTAGTCACTTTAACTATATGTTAGAAAGAATTAATAATATTCTAATATTACAGAATAACTACTGATAGGTAGTACTCCGTGAAGGAGAAATGAAACCAGGGAAATTCACTAACTTGTCCCATTTTAAAGGACAGGACACTCACAAACCTCATTACTGAGACAGTAGAGGGTTTGGCCTAAAACAACAAAATTAATGCTAGCACACTTTTCTGTGACTATAGCTCTGGTGAATTGCTCCTTAGTATGCTATGCAGTTGCACCCTAACTTATTATGATCTCCCCACAGGGATTTATGTTTTTGAGAAATCTGTTAGTCAAAGCAGATTGTGACCCTGTGCCACTCTGACCAGGTAGCTTTAACCTTAGTCAAAGTAATTCTACCTAACTTCATCCTTCTTGTTTGTCAGAATATCAGAAAATACTACAGATCTTTGGGAGCTCTCAAAAGCTAATTGTTTTTTCCTTGACCTAGCCTAGCATAAGGTATATATTTTCCTACAACAGAAATAAGCTTGTGTAAATATTTTAACGTTTATATATTCTCACTTATTCTTGTGCACATTTCAGAAAAACCTCTGGATAGCTGTGTTCTTCTCTTGAAAAGAGTCTCAATAGTCCATTTATTTGTTTTTCTCCTAAGGCTAAGTTGTTAAACATTGAGGGTTTTTTTTTTCCTTCATGCTGCTGTTGTGCCAAACTCTTTTCAACAGCTTTAAATGTTGGCATATTTTTGGCATTATCTAATCCATGAATATTTGTCTTTCTAGTAGATGGTTTTTCCTTCATGGTATTTTTATTTTCTTGTAGTAAGCAATTTCAAAATGTGCACACATTTAAAAAAATATAAAGTATTTAAAATAAATCTAAGTTCCTTGATTTTAATTGAAATGAATGGCTGGCATGCAATATCAGGACTTGATCTCTCCATCCTGTAAAGGTTGTCAGGTTAGGATGATCTCAGATGCATGGTATGCCCAGCTGCTGTTCCTGCAGAAACAGAAAGGAAGAAGAATTACCTTTCTCTTGTTCCTAAAAGTCAGAAGGCAGCACCCTTTAAAAACTCAAGTAAAAGGAATCAGCTGATTCTTTTTAAAAAATGTAGTAGGGGTGAAGTGGATGGTTTATGGAGGAATTCCTCTTCCTTTTCCAAATGCTTGTTTCTCCAAGATCGCATGCTTTGGTGTTCAGTGAGTATTGATTCAGTCTGCAAGCAATTTTAATATTTCTTCAGGGACTTTCCAGCAACAGCAGAAGTCATTAATTCATCCTCCCAAATTGCTTATTCAATAGCATGAACATGGCTCCTGAATAAAGTCTCAGAATTTATATGACTTGTGCGAGTCAGGAGGTCAAGCAACTGTTATGGAGTGAAGTTAAAAATCCAAATAAAATATTGACACTTTTTGGAAGAGTGGGAGGAGGAGATGGAAGGAAGCAAAGGTGTTTAAAATAGGGGCATACCACCATGCCTCCAGGATAACAAAAGAAAAGAGATACAAGACAAGTTAGGGTTTGAAAAATCAATAGGTTAAAAATCACTTTTAACCTTCTATATAGATACAGAAATAGAGATTTACCTTTTGAGATTACTTGGCTAAGAAAACACAGGCATGGTCTCTTGATCTTCTTGTTTCACATAGTTTGCAAAGCTAAACTAGAGTTAGCTACTTTATGACTCAATATATTGTACAAACTCAGCATCTAGGGATTTCATCTAGGGATCAAAGTGTTGTGTGAGCCTGAGCAACTGAGTTTATTCAATAAATCATGTTTCAGTGTTATTTGGTTTAGATGCTGTTTTTGTTCTATATATTCATTGTATTATGCAACATTGTGATATAACTCTGGAATTAACTCAGAATAAATATATATCTGCAAATATTTATCAGCAAATAGATGTTGGATAATATTTTGAACAACATCTGCTAGGAAAGGAACAAGTTTCTCTATATTAGAACAGCTTTTTCTTTAATTTCTGTGGCCGGAGGATATTTCTGTACTGGTTATTGTCACTTTTCTCCCAACACAACTCAGCCCCAAATCTTTTAGATATATTTGGAAAACAAAGGATATAGAAAATGGGGTGCACTTATATAAACCTATATTAACTGAGGAGACATAGAGAATAGGACAAGTAGTGGACAGGATTGAATTATAACTTATCACTAGTAGAATGCAGTGATAACATACTTCTTAGGAATATAAAACACACAAGCCATCATTTAATAAGCCCTCACTGAATTAAAAAAAAGATTGATAACATGAGAACTAAGAATACTTCTGTGATGATTTTTTACTAAAATATACTGTTCTGTTTCAAGCTTTATTGGTATGAATTACACTGCTTTCCACCTTGGCATGTAGTTTTTCTATGTAAGCTAATATTTAAATTTGTCATTTACATGAAGAATATAGGCAGCAGTAGTGACTAATTGTTCCTAGCTATATACTGAATTAATTGATGTGAACATGTGAATTTAAAAATAAAAGGCATTGTATTATCTGATTTTATTAAGTGGTGTAGAAAAAAATATCAGGAAGGAAATGTGCATGTAAAAAAACTTCAGTGTTAATGTGTACTATATATATTGTTGATTGATTTATCAATTTAAAATGCATAGTTTTGGATGGCTTGCAAAAATCCATTAAAATATCTATTCAAACAATTATTAAAAGGTAGAACAACAGAACAACAAAAGCAAATGCAAAGGCTTAAATAGATACATCTATTTTAAGCACTCTCCTAAATCTGGAGAGGGTTGCTGTTTTGTGAGCTTCATTAAAAAGAAGAGGGACATTTTGGGAGGAAGAAACACTGCATGGTGGTTGTTTTTTTTTTTTAACATAACCCAGAATGAATAAAAAAAATTAGGGTTGATCACTTGAAAGAATAATCTTGAATGTGGATATGATCAGGGTGGAAATCTAATTTGCCTCTCTTATGCTGATTGCTGCAGCATAGACCTTATGATTATCCCTTGTAGTTAATCAGACTCACTTCTGGATATTCACCATAGTTACTCAAGCCATATGTTCCTGCATTTCATTATTTATAAAGCCTTCAAATACTGCTAAAATAATATTTTAGAGACTCCAATGTAGGATAGGGAAACTGGAACTCTGTTCTTGCTAACAGAGGTAATAGAGGAGGTCCCAGTTGCCAGAACTTTGGGGGAGAATGACCATGTCATGTTGAATTCAATAGAATGCAAACACAAGCAATAAAACATAATCAAATTCGTGTCTTAGCCTTTAAAAGAACTGACTTTAACAAATTTAAAGAGAGCTTGGGAAGGATTCCATGAATGAAAATCTTAAAGGAGAAAACAACTGAAGAAGCTTGGTAAACTCTAAAAAATATTATTATAAAAGCCCAGATCAGCTCAGTGCCAGTGAAAAGAAAAATAAGACATCCAAGAAGAAACCAGTATGATTGCACATAATAAACAGATAAACTGAAAGGCAAAAAAGATGATTAGAAAAAATGGAAAGAAGAACATATAAGGCAGAATACCAGGGATGGGATCTGACTGGTATAATTACCAGTTCTATTGCTCCATGCGCACATGCACGCATGCAATTTATGACTTGCTGAACTGCCCAGATAGCTGAGCAGTGCTATGTGCGGGTACACAGCAATTGGAAAAGCCCTTTTTTCCTGATTTTTCAACCACAGCTGTGCCGCGCAATCGTGCGGTTGAAAAAGCAGGAAATAAAGGACAGGAAAGAGCCCGGGCAGGCAGGAAGACCAAAACAGCAGCAGACACAAAACAGCAGTAGGCACAGAACCAGGTTCTGTGTCTGCTGCTCTTCAGAGCTATCGGTTCTATAGAGCCAGACAGAACCAGTAGAATCCCACCCCTGCAGAATACAAACAAATGGCCCAAACTTGCAAAGATGAAGTCAGAAAAGCTGAGGCTAAGAATGAACTAAGACTTACAACACATGTCAAAAATAATAATTAAAATTTTGTTCAACATTTAAAAAACAAGAAAAAATGTCAGGAAAACAATTGGCCCACTAATGGGAGAAGATGGCAAGTAAGTAATGGGCATTAAAGAGAAAGAGTTGCTTCACTCATTCTTTCCATCTGTCATCTCACAAAAAGAAAAAAATAGCTCAACCTAAAAACATAACCATAAAAGACAGTCTAGGAATACAAATTAAAATAAGCAAGAAATTTGTAAGATAACACCTATCTGCTTAGAGAAGTTCAACTCACCTGATGGATTACATCCCAGATTTATGAAAGAGCTGGCAGATGTGATCTCAGAACCACTGAACCATATCTTTCAAAGATCCTGGAGAACCAAGGAACTACCAGAGGACTGGAAAAGAAGTGATATAGTTCCCATCTTCAAAAAAAGGAGAAAAAAAAAGATCCAGGAACTTCAGACCAATCAGCCTGACACCAACACCTGGTAATATCTTGGAAAATATGATCAAGCAACAAATCTGTGAATACTTAGAAGCAAGCAAAGTTAAAACAAGAAGCCAACATGGGTTTGTCAAAAAGAGTTCACGCTTAAAAATCTTATTTCATTCTTTGGCAAAGTGACCATTAGTGGATCACTGAAATGCTATGAACATAGTATACTTGGATTTCAGTAAGGCATTTGATGAAGTAGACTTTAACCTATTGGCAAGCTAGAAAAATATGGCATAGACAGCATCACCACTAAATGGATTTGTAACCGGCTGACAAATCACACTCAGTTTGTAGTCCTTAATGGAACTACATCTACATGGAAGGAAGGAAGCAGTGGGGTACTCGAACATTCTGTTTTAAGTTCAGTACTCTTCAACATCTTCATAAACAATTTAGATGAGGGAATAGAAGGGGAAGAAATCAAATTTGCAGACAGCACTAAGCTGGCAGGTACTGCCAACATTCAGGAAGATAGGCCCAGGAGCCAGATGGATCTTGACAGACTTGAATATTCGGCCCTATCTAACAAAATGAAATTCAGTGGAAAGAAAGAAAACAAAAAATAAATGTGCAGGTTAGATTAGCTGAAACCTGGCTCAATAGCAATAACTGTGAGAGATATCTTGGAGTCTTTGTGGATAATCAGTTAAATAAGAGCAAGTAGGGTGTTGCAGCAGCCAAAAAAGTCAATGCAATCCTATTAACTGCATTAAGAGAGGGATAGAATCAAGCTCACGTGTATTAGTACTGCTTTATAAAGACCTAATAACACCACACTTGGAATATTGCATCCAGTTCATTGAGTGTATTATAAAAAAGATGTTGACACTCTGGAAAGAGTGCAGAGAAGAGCAACAAAGATGATTAGGCACCTTGAAATTAACACATATGAAGAATGATTGCAGGAATTGGATATGTCAAGTCTGACGAAAAGAAAGACTAGGGGAGACATAATAGCAGTGTTTGTATCTAAGGGGCTGCCACATAGAAGAGGGCATCTACCTATTTTCCAAAACACCAGAAGGCAAGGCAGGAAGCAATGGATGGAAAATAATCAAGGAGAGAAACAGCCTAGAAGTAAGGAGAAATTTCCTGATTTTGAGAACCATTAACCAGCTTGCCTTCAGAAGTTGTGGAAGCTCCATCACTGGAGGCATTTAAGACGAGACTGGACAGCCATTTGTCTGAAATGATATAGGGTCTCCTCCTTGAGCAGGGGGTTGGAGTAGAAGACCTCCAAGGTCCCTTTTAATTCTGCTGTATTTTGTTAATACAGGAAGCACAAGGCTAATTGCCCAGATAACTTGGCATTCCGAACTAAAAGGCCAGGTTCAAGAAAACATGTTCCAAGGCTCTCTGCAATATGTCAAGACCTGTTGATTCCTAGACCAGAACTTTCTAATTTGTTCTTCACTCTTGCAGTAGGCAATATGCTGCAGCAATACAAATTTCATCATTTAGCGGACAGTCCATGGACAGCTTATAATTTTTGTGAAACCCATAGAAGACTATAAATTATGAACCATTAATGCTCAAGTGGCCTTAACGTGAATCATAAAATCTTCCAAGACCTTTGGTCTTCAACATAACATGTAAGCCCATTCATTCATTCTAGCTGATATGACTCTGACAGTTAGTGAGATTACTAGAATTTTGATACAGTTCAGACATTCTATTTGCCTGTTTAAAATGAAGCATATATCTTCGAAGCTGGTGAGATTCTGGAAAGGAGAAGAGAGATGAAATCCTTAATGAATTCATGAAATCACTCTTTTCCAACCAGTAGGTTGACAGTAAATAGATCTAAACAAGTCCTGTCCTACATACAGGTAGTCCTTGATTTACAACCATTTGTTTAATGAGTATTGAAAATTACAATGGCACTGAAAAAAGTGACTTATTAGCAGTTTTCACACTTATGACTGTTGCAAAATTCCCAGTCACATGAACAAGCTTGGCAACCAGATTCACTTAATGACTACATGATTCAGTTAACAATTTCAATGATTTGCTTAACAACCATGGCAAAAAAGTATCTTCCCACTACTTCTATTGCACAGGAGGCAGGGATAGGAACTGTTAATAGTTGAAAGGGTCTCCTTCATTTAAAAGATTTTCCTTTCCAACAAATTTCCCTTTCCCATGCAGTACTGGCATGGGGTCACTGATGCCACTTTCTAGGCCCAAACATCTTCTCTTCAAGTGAAAAATTAAAGCACAAACAGGAAAGGAGAACAACAAACCAGGAAACAATTAACAAACATAATAAGGAAGCCATAATCCCATTAATCCATTATAAACTTTATAATCCCAGCTCATAGGCATCCCAAATCCACACTGAACCTAGATGCTTATTACCCATCTAGATATGCAAAGGCAGGTTGCAACTATTACTCTTCAGGTCCCTCATACTAGCTTCATTCCTCCCTTCTTTCCACTCTTTTCCATTTCTCCCATTCCTCCCTTCCTTCATTCCTCCTTTCCAGAAGCTCTCAAATATTTCTCAACTGCTCTACAGATGAGATTATGGATCTCCGTGGATAATCCTCTAGTTTGCCCAATGCTCCCATTCAAAACCTCAGCAAAACAGCAGGTTCTCACTCTCTGAAGTAGTGGCAGGCTTCCTGGAAGTCCTCCAGTCTTGAAAGATCCAGAGCTGGGTAGATGGATAATGAATTGCTGTTAAGGCAGGTTGCTTTGCAGAAATTCCTTAATCCTGCATTCACAGCAATGGCTCTTTTTTCTTCTTCTCTGCAATATTTCTTTTATTTTTTCTTATTTTAAAAAACATATCATTGTGTGAATACTGTGGCACCAGAGTGTGTTACATTTTAAAACAAATATGACAATATTCTTCATGTTTAATACAGTTGACAATCTTTTGAAATTTAACATTAATACACGTATTTTGTTAAATTATAATCTTTTATTCTTTTATTATTCAGTGTTTCAGTATGTTATTTTTGTGTCAATCTCTATATTCTAAATGTCACTCCTTTTACTACAAGTAAGATATTAATAATCATATTTGCAGTGGAACAGATTTATATAATTCTAATAATAATTCACACATTTATACTGAGTTATAATCCTCCACTGTTTATTCCCTTTCTAATTTTTAATTATGCCACTATTATATTTAAAGAATATCCCCTTTCTAATCAAATTTTAATACAAATAAAACAATATTCATCTTGTTTATGTTTGACAAGTTATATAATTATAATAATAGTATAGTTCTTTTTGTTAAATTATAATATTTCATTATCTTATTCAATATTTCAATAAGTCCAAGTCCAATTTTCTGTATTTTTGACAAATGTTCTATTTTCTTCCTTTGATTCCTTTCCCTTTTGATTTAGGATTTTAAGATTTTACTCAAAGTGTTAAGTCACCTCCACTTTAAAGATAATTATGAGTCTCTCTTTTTCTGAATATTCTTTTTTGGGGTTGCACTTTAAAAAAAATGGTTCTTCTCACCCAGTTCCAGATACTGTTCACCAAATCCACTCCAGCATTCTTCTTAGATGTTAAGCTGTTTCCAGCTTTGTGGCAGCTATCTTGGCTGCATCTTCTCTTTTCGACAGCATACAGGACAGGGCTCTACAGGAGAATTGTGTTTTCTCCTGGAATCTCACAGGACGCCCCTCCTTTGATTTGCTGCCCCTACAAGGTGGTTTTGGCTCATCCCAGAGCCCACAAACAGGAAGAAGCCAGTGTAATGATGGAGAGCTCTGTTCCCTTGTGACTGGTATTGCCGTGACGTCATTTCTGGTCAGTAGCAATGGCTCTGTTCACTATTTTATTTGCTTCCTGCAAACATCCATGCCTTTAAGGAATGATTGTGCCTAAAATAGTCTATCTATTTATCTTTCTCTCTTAGTCTTGATGCCTTTTTTCAAATAAAATCTTGTTTCTTACAGTCACTGACCAATATTATAAATAGTAAGTGTTACATGTAGAGACATTTTGTCCTATTAACACAAAAATGAGTAGCAAGGATAGGATACTACCAGTCTTCCTTTCTGAACTTTTAGTATTCAGTTATAGCAAAATACCAAACTTCAGCCAAACACTAAGTAGAAAGAAAAAGAAAAAAACCCTAAAATTTTAATCTCAAATTCCCCTATGTAAATTGAAGTTAAAGATGAATTCTGCTTCTTGTCAGGTGAGAGTCTTGGGTAGAAAAAAGAGACATTAATTGTGTGAATCTAATGTATAGAAAACAGAATAATAAAACATGGCCCATTGATTTGGCTGATCCACTTCTCATTGCTGTTCTGAGGCCATTCAGTTGCTTTTCTTATGTCACATATCGTACTAGGGTCAGTCTGAGATTCCACTGTTAGAAGGTTCAATTTGAGCAGTGCCTTGGCCTGCTTATGAATAAGGTCACAGTGCTTCCCTTTATTTTCAGTTCCAAGGACTGATAGTTGTAGACTATGTTCAATGTTTGTCACTGAAAAATTAGCTTAACTAAAATGTAGTGATAAACTATGTCTTCTATTCCACCTTGGTTATATGTGTCTCATCCCAGAAAGTAAAGTTAGATAACCAAGTTTCCTCAAATTTTTAGATTAAATAGCATCATGGGTAAAATCTGATGCCATACAGTGACTGAACATGATGGCATGATTTAAAAAAATTACTAGTGGGAGTGGGTAGGGGGGAAGTAAACTTGTCTGAAGACACTTAGCTTGGTAAAAGTACTTGTGAAAAAAAGATTTTTAAACAGCAATTTATTGCAAATTTAGTATGAGCTGAATAGAATAGAATAGAATTTTTATTGGCCAAGTGTGATTGGACACATAAAAAATTTGTCTTCGGTGCATAAACTCTCCATGTACATAAAAGTTATAAGTAAAAATAATGATCACAGTCATCATAAAATACATTCATCATAAAAAAATCATAAGATACAACTCTTAGTGATACTCATAGGGTACTAAATAAGCAATCAATATAAATCATACTAGAGAACTAAATAAAACAATATAAATAATAAAGATACAAGCAATAGAGTTATAGTCATAAGTAGAACAGGAGATAGGTAATAAAAAAGAAGAGAAGAATAATAGTAACATAGTCTTACTAAATAGTTTGACAGTGTTGTGGGAATTAGTTGTTTAGCAGAGTGATGGCATGGGGGGAAAAACTGATGTGATATATCTACAAAAAAGTTAAATAAAATTTTGACCTGGATCAACAGAAGTATATTTTCCAAAACATGAAAAGTCTAGTTCAGATTTGGGCAGCTCTTTTGTTCTCCCTGTCTGACCTGCAGGCTGCAGCAATAATGGCCTATTGGTTCAGCCCTCTACAACAGTCGCAGGTTCACATGTGGGAAAATTAATTGCCCACCTAGTTTCATGTTAACCTGCTTTGCTCAGATCCTGCCTTAAGTACTGAGTCCCTTTCTGGGGACAACACTTCAATAAAATTCAAAGATCCTGATTCAGAGAAGATGACGAATGAACTATATAATACACAAGGTTGAAGCAGTTGGGATGTAGATGACTGGGAAGGATATGTTACTGTCTTTCAAATCCAGAAAGGCAGGTTTCTTCTTGTTCAGAGTTTAAGACACAATATATGACCTGAGTTACAGGAAGGCAGATTCTAATAGTGTACTATGTGAGAAAAAAAAAAACCCTTCCTAATAGTTTGACAAAGTAATTTATTACGCAGAAGGTGCTTGAATTTCCATTCATTTGATAGGTGCAATTAAGGGGTAGACAGCTTCCTGTTGGAATGCTTTCATTTCATACTCTGTTGGACATTTAGATAATATAAGTGGCCCTGTTTAACTTCAGGATTCTCTGAACCTTAACTTATTATCTACTAAAACTTAACATCTCTTTGAAGTGCTGAGAAAAATCATATGTGGATTTTGAGTAAATCATCATCTATACACTAAGTTAGCTATCCTTTTTTCCTGCACGCTTCAGAGTTAGACAGTCTCTGAGACTGTATGTGGCTTTGGGCTGTAAAATATTGGATTGTCAGAGCAAGCTGAAATTTAATTCAGACTTGAGAAAGATGTCATTGATTACAGGAGCTGGATTTGGGCATGTGCTTCAGCTCCAAATGTTGCATTTCCCTCTTGGGATCAAGGTTGCGATTTAGGAGTTTCCTTGGATGTGGCACTGATGCTGGTCAGCCACACTGAATCACTTACAATGAGGTTTTAATAAACTTCAGCTAGTCTGTGTTGCTCATGTGTGTCATGTAATATATGTGAGTATATAGATAATTTTGTACCATGTTTCCCTGAAAATAAGACCGGTTTTATTTTCTTTTGACCTCCAAAATAAGTGCCAGGACTTATTTTGTGGGGGATGTCTTAATTTTTTTTGCCCTAACCTTCAGGGTAGCTTAGCATCCCAGAGAAACCGAAAACAGCACTTTGGCTCTGGCCTCTGCAGTCACAAAAGGCATTGCTGGCACTCTCTGAGCATGCTTGAGGCCAGCGAACAGGTGTTGTTGGAGCCACAGCTGCAGCTTCTTCCTGCTTTAGCTTTGCCCTCAATCGGGAGCAGGGTGGTTCATGGCAAAATGATGGGTGAATTCACTTGAGAGGTATTCCAAAAGCTGAGAGAACACTGTTGTGGTTAGCCGGCAGCAGGTGCGGAAGGCTGAGGAGAGCGAGGACTCAGATGAAGGGCCAGGACCATTAGGGAATGGAATGCTGCCTTCAGAGATTGTGGGGGCTGGCAGCAGTGATGAGGAGGTTCCCAAGGAGCCTGTGCCAGGTGTGCATGCGTGCAGGATTGCTTGAAGGAAAGATCAAATACAACAGCATGGACGACTCGGGAGTAAGGCTGCAAGGTAATGGCCCCTCCTTCAAGAAGATAAAAGCCAGCTGTGAAACTAATCTTTGCAGAAGGCAAAGATGTTTTGAACTCAGCCTCGTGGACATTACAGTTAGTATTTGAAGACTCTTATATTGTAAACTATTTCTTAGCTATTGTGTTTTGGCAGACTTGCAAAAACTTGGCAAGGTTCTTTCTTGTTGGAGCTAATTAGTTGTAAGTAGCCTTTTATCTGTGAAGAAACAGAATTCTTAGCTGAAACCTAAAAAGGTTGTACTGCTGCCTTTGTCTTGTGTTTGCTCTCTTGGAACCAGGTTTGGATCAGAACAAACACACACACACACAAGCTAGGTTGAGAAAGTGGGGTTAATATGCAAGGTGTGGGTACGGGTCGAGCTTGGCATTTTACTTTCCTGCCTTTTGTGAACTTTTAACTGCATGCAAAGAAAGTAGAAACAGCAGAGAACTCCACCAAAAAGGGGTCTTCATGAGGCTTGTCACACTGGCACAGCCTCTTGCAGCAGGACGCTACAAGGCTTGCCATGGTGTTGTGTGCACAAGCAGTGGCACTGCCACAAGGTTCATCACACTGCCGCAGTCTCTCAGATCAGGATGCTACAATGCTTGTTGCATTGTTTTGTGCACAAGCAGCAGCAGCACCATGACGTTCATCCCACCAGTGCCTCCACTCATGGCGGGACACCGTGAGGCTTGTTGCAGCAGTGCCACTGCTCATGTGCACAATAGCACAACAAACCTTACAGCACAGAGCCATGTGGTTCATCCTGCTGATGCAGCCACTCATGGCAAGATGCTGTGAGCCTCAGCATGGTGGTGCTTCCATTTGTGCACATAATGGCACAACAAGCCATGCAACATCCTTCCATGAGAGGCTGTGCTGTTGCGACAGACCTTGCAATTGGTGCTGATGCTCGCTTGTGCACACAACACAAGAAGCCTTGCAGCATCCTGCCATGAGAGACTGCGCTGGTGTGACGAACCTCATGGTGGTGCCACCACTCATGCATAATGCCACAATGATCCTTGCAGTGTCCTTCTGTGAGATGCTGCATGAGCATGATGAGCTTTGTAAATACCCATTTCTGACAGAGTATGGCGCAGAGAAACAAGCCAGAATCTCTGCTGCTTTTGCTTTCCTTGCATGCAGCCAGAAGTTTGCAAAAGGCAGGGAAGTGAAATGCCAAGCTCAACCCATACCCACACCTCACATATTAATGCCACTTTCTCAGCCTACTATCTCCCCTCCTGCTGAGGCTTTAGGAATACTTTGCAAATGAATTCACCCACCATTTCACAATGAACCATCCCAATCTCGCCTGAGGGCAAAACTAAAGCAGGAAGAAGCAGCCATTCATGTTCTGTCATGAGTGGCTGTGATCAACTGCAGAAGTTGGGCAGCGGCATGACTGGTATTGGGGTGTGGGAGGCCTGGCTGCAGCATTCCTTAGGTAAGTGGGTTTGGGATATATGGGGCATCTCCTTACCCTCACCCCTGCCCTAGCTTGAATTTTGAGCCTGCGCCTTACTCTAACTCATCCAAGCAGACAGTGAGTGGGGCTTAACTAGGGCTTATTTTTTGTGCAGGCATGAAAATCAGGCTAGAGCTTTTTTCCACAGTAGGTTGTATTTTCAGGGAAACAGTATTTATTGATTTATTCTGTCATTAGATTAGTGTACATTCAAAGTGACAATGAAGTTATTCTATTCTATTCTATTCTATTCTATTCTATTCTATTCTATTCTATAAAGCCAGGTGTGCCTGTTTATGAAGAGAGAGACCTAATGTTGGTGACGTGCACTTGGATTTAATTCAAAATGCATTATAAAAAATTTTTGTGGGTTGACTCTTGAAGATGGTCTACTGATTAAAACTGCCTCAGAATGCAGCTGTATGTATGGATGAGTCTTGCTATTGATATCTTGTTACTGTTTATTTTCTAGGCTGAATTCAAAGTTCTCACTGTGGTATAATAAACCTAGCTGTATTCACAGTCCAAAATTAACTGCAAAGTACTTGCTTCTATACCACATGCCCTGCTCTCTTTCAGCAGGACACTTTTTGTAGGTCCTGACACAAATTGGTTTAATACTGTATCAACACCAAATTGCTTTTTAACTATAGTAAAAAATACCATGATTTGTGGATGAGGCTAGCTTCCCCTTTGTTCAGTAGACTGCCTCAAATATTTCTAACCAAGTCTTTTAGTTTGGAAGGTTTTATTTTTTATGGGTTTATTTGACTGGACTTTAGATGACAGAGATACAGAATGAAAGAGTGAAAGAATAAAAAAAAAAGACGCACATGCATGTGTGTATGTGTTTAAAAGTAGAAGTAGATGTAGATTACTGCCCAGTGAGAGATCAAAATGAAGACTATGGGGCCAGAAGTTGGGAAACTGGCTCATAACATGTTACAATTGTCAGGAGGCTTGCAAAAGTTGAGTAACAAATATATGCAAAGTTTTTGAAAGAGATATTTCACAATGTCCAGAAGTGCATACCAAGGGCCATTTTGAATTGTGAAAGCAGCTGGACACTTTGGAAGGCTTGGGCAGCTGCATTGGAAAAGGCTTTAGCTGTCTCTCCAGAAAACAAGTATTATTCTCAAGATTAACTGAGTTGCAATTAAATTGCAAGGGTTACGTCTGTTGATCAGAGCTTAGTTTAGTGACCACAGAATGGCTGGTATCTACAATGAACCCCAATAGCAGGAAACACTTTTAATTGTGTGTTAATTAAGGTTGTCAAGAGGTTTCAGAACCCATTCATTGCCATGAGCATATTATTATATAACTGAATGTTCTATAAAGGATAGGATTAATTCAGAACCCCTCAGGCAGATTTTGGGTGCATAGACTGATGAATAGATACATTTATACTAAGTATACATACATTATATTGTTGTATTGATTTTTGAAAAGTTCCAGGTCTGACAAGCTGTAATGAGATTTTCGAACTTTGGGCTGTGATCAATGAAAGGAATATTATTGGCCTGCAGAATTGATATAAACCCTCTCTGTGGATTGCACTGCTCCCAGGCTGCTCCAGCCCCCCACATATAGGATTCCATCAGACACTTAACCTCTTTTAGAGTGTCATCAGGCTAAAAGGAATCTAATAGTGACACAGGACTTGTGCGTATCTCTCCGGCACTATTGCTTTCCTGTCACAAATAATTTATAGCTTTCTATTTCCATTCCTTTTCCTGCACCCCATCACTGCTTCCTGGGGTTGCTGCAGGGGGAGGCATGAGCAGAGATGCGGGATCAATATGCTCACACATGCAGAACTTTACAGTGCAGCCTGGCAGCAGAACAATGGTGAAATTTGTCCTTTCCTACTTTCAGTACAGAATAGCTCTAGAACGTACCTCCTTCACTACATGCTTTGTGTTACCTCAAAGCTACAGTGGAGGGGACCTTTTCCCTGTGCTCTGCTATAAGGTCCTTTGGTTGAGGGCCTCCAGAAGGGTGCAAAAACCAGATACTCCTAAAGAAGTCATATGGACATAATGATCATGGCTTCTCACCATGGTCTGCTGTTTTGAAACAAGCTGCCTCTGAGTATAGACATTCATTTCATTATGCTGAACAGCTGTTTTAAATTGTATTACTGGAGACAAGATACAGATTTTCTTTACAAACACTCAAATATTGGTCATTCATACATCTTGCACTGCTAAGAAATGCAATAATAATTACACTTTCTGTAAAGAAATATTTCTTTCATGGGTTAGATTAGCAAATAATTTAACATATCTCAGATTACTTTTTAAAAGATGAATTATTGCATGCACATTTCTACAGTTACAATCTTATTTAAGATAAAAAATAAGGATATATTAATTATTCAAAGGTGCACCCACTCATTGTGTAGCTACATAGAGAGACTATTTTGGGGGGAAGTAATCTTGGCTTCTTATTTTC
Source organism: Laticauda laticaudata (assembly GCA_004320025.1). Taxonomy (NCBI): domain Eukaryota; kingdom Metazoa; phylum Chordata; class Lepidosauria; order Squamata; family Elapidae; genus Laticauda; species Laticauda laticaudata. Next base: position 16,675 of record BHFT01011699.1, read on the forward strand.
TCTTGTTTAAGATAAAAGAAGATGGAAGAAATACTGCAAAATAGGTTCATCAGCTCCAAAAGCACTGCCCTAATCTGAAGTATAGGGTTATATTAGCAAACATTCCTCCAATCCCTGGATCAGCAGAAAAACACGCTGACAAAAATTGTGCTGTTCCAATGGAAGAGCTCTATTCTGACTCAATGACATGTGTTGCCCTTAAAGTTATAATCCCCAACACTTTAAGAGCAGTGATTGGTGGCTTGTCCAGCTGCTTTTCCCCTCCTATAAAGTTTCTTGTGCTAGTGCAGAAAAACAATAATCAATCATTGACCTAAATAATGGGGTGGCAGGCATTTGAAGAGTATAGAAGGGCCCCTGGGATGGAAATTCTAGATGTCAGGAAGGATCAGAAGATGCCACCAACTGATGCAAAGGAATGTCAGAGTATTAGTAGCCAACAGCCATGGCCAGCAGCAGTAGCTAGTAGCAGCTAGAGCCCTTGGACTAGGCCTTTGGAATATATTTTTTATTGTTTACATATAAATATATTGAATACAATATCATTGGCCTTGGCAATCCAACTGCCATAAAACAGAAGTAAAAACAGAATAACATATGCAAATTTATATATACAAATTTTTGTACAAAAATTTCTCACCATCATATCATATATCACCATCAACTCCTCTATCATTCAAATACTTACATTCCTCTATCAATAATACAAATAGTGTCTCTTTCCAAGTGCCACTCACCTGATTCTTTTCACCTTCCAACTTCTACCTCGTGTTTCTAACCATTGATTCTAACCAACTATTCCATGTTGAATAGCGTTTTGTATCTCTTTTATCTTTTATTTTTAATGTTAGTCTGTCCATTTCTGCATAGTCTAGTATCATCTCATACTCTAACGGGGTGTTTTCGTTCTTCCACTGCTGAGTGTGTACAATTCTTGCTGTGGTCAAAACATGTCATATTAAATATATTGTCCCTTTATCATAACCCTCTGATGTGATACCTAGTAAAGACAGTTCTGATTTGAAATCTATATGTTGCTTGGTCATTTTTTCTAGTCACATATGTATTTGTGTCCAAAATTTCCTTGCCTTTATATAGGTCCACAACAGGTTGGGGACATATTTTTATACATTTTAGCTAATCTCACCATGGGCTGATGCTACCTCTGGAACATTTTATAGAGATTTTCCTAAGAGGATTTGGCCACTATCAGTTTCTGATTTCTCTCTCTGAGCTTTTGCCATTTCTCCAAATCTATACTATGTCCAAAATTTTTGGCCCATATTATCATTATCTCTTTGACTCATTCTTCTTCCAATTTATAATTTAATAAGTAATTGTATAACCACTTTATCAATTTGTCATCTGTCCCCACTAATATCTTATCCAATGTCATTGGTTCTCCATAAAAACCCAATTTTTACATATTTCACATAACATGATTGTATCTGCAGATACGTCCACCACTGTAGTTCCACCCCTTGGTTTTCTAATTCTAATCTAGTTTTCAGTTCACCATTCTCATTTAATATATCTTTATAAGAAACATTTTTCCCATATTTATAGCATTTGGAGGTATCAGTGCTTCTAGAGTAGAGAGCCAGACTGGTATTTTCATGTAGTTTTGTTGCTTAATTTTATCCCACAGTGATAACAATGTGTCCCTTACATAATGTCTTTGGAAGTATTGATGTGCCAAATTTCTCCTTTACCAAAGAAATGCGTGTCACCCTAGTTGAAGGTCATGACTCTCCAATACCAAAAGTCTTCTATGCCTCAAAGTTATCCACTCTTTCATCCATGTAAGTATATCTGCTTGGTGGTATAATTTCCAGTCTGGTAGTCCTTTTATTGTCAGTTTTTTCCCTTGCCAAATATATTTGACAAATATATTTTGACATTATTTTATTCAATTCATCAAAATATTTTTTCCTCTAATTTTATTGGTATTGTTTGCAATAAGAAAAGCACCTTTGGCAATATGTTCATCTTTATTGTGGCTATTCTACCCATCATAGAAAGTTGCAGTTTTTGCCATCTCTCCAAATCCAACTTAATTTGATGCATTAATTTTGGATTGGGCCTTTGAGTGACACTCAGGCTAAAGAGGAAAATGCAGTAAGCAGGACTCTTTCAATTGCAGTATAGCTTCCACTTATTACAAATCAGCAAAGTTACAAAGCTAGCAACAGAGAGCTGTTGCTAAGAAATGTCAATAACCTTGCTGATTTGTATGGTGAGTTCTGTTTCTGGCAGAACCCAGAAGAATATATGAAATATGAAAATGGTATTGAAATGTGTAAATTAACTCTTCTGCCTCAGCAAGTAATAAAACCAAGAGAAAATACTGTCCAATTATTAAAATCTGTTACAACCTGGATCTCTTTCTTGATTAAATTCACCATTCTTAAAAGTCTAACCACTTTTTGAAAAGTCCACTAAACATATATTCCAAAACAGATCTAGTGCTCCTTTCAAAAGAGCTCTAAGCTTTTATGGAGGCAGCCCATTAATGTCATACATTAATGCCATCCATTTGCAGAAACCAGATGCCCAGTTTCTCTGGCAGTCCAAGCCAAATCCCCATGAAGGCAGTGACCAATAAGTGGAGGGAATGGGCATGCCTACAGTATCCCTTAACATGATGCCAAACCTGTGTTGCAAAAGAGAAGATTACTAAATATATCCTCTAAAGTTACAACAATAGTGAGGCGATCTTTGCACTATGATGAGCAGGATATGATGATACTGTTGCTAGAGTCTGGAGAAAGTTTATTGTAAGGTCCCATTATTTTCTGCATTTGCAAAGCCAGTATTCTTAAATGGAACAGTAGATGTAATTCCTAATCACTAGATGTTCTGATGGAAATAAATGGGGAAAGTTCTTGTTCTGAATTACTTAAAAATGGCTTAATGCACACAGCATGCAGCATTTGTTTGTTACCATCCCTTTGTAAGCAATGGTACATAGAGCTGAGCATAAGGCAGTGAGCAGCCTGTTTTCATGGCCATAATACTGGAATTGAGTCAGAGATGTTCTTACCATATTGGTTCTTTCTTCATGTTTACATGCTTGGAAAATTTCAGAAGTTAGATAGGCGATTGAAAGGAAAAGACTCGGAGCTGGAATCTGCAACTGTTTGTTTATTGAGCTAAGAAGGCTACAAAGTATCCATCTGCGAAGCTGCTGGCTGGCAGCTCTCTTTATAGAGAGCTGTCAGCCATTAAAAAATACATTTAAATTATTTTCCCTGCTTGGTGTGAAACCTCTGGCCATGCATGCACATACACAATACCCCTCCCCACCTTGCTGGAACTTTTGGTCTCTAACTTCTTACTCTACAGGCATAGTATTCCAGGTAAGCAGGTCGGCAGTGGTTGCACATTGATTTGCAGTTTTCCCATATTCTCGGTGAGCCCTCATGAATCGTCTGCATTCGTGAAGAGTCTTTAACTGGAGTGGAGACAGGTTGTTGGTGTCTTCTTGGAGATTTAACTGGGTGTGGCCTTCATCTGGAGTCAATTGCAGCAGCAGCAGGGACTCAGTGGCAGGTGTCTCATGCATTGCAGGCTCAGCCCCCCAGGTACTGGTGCTTGGCCCTCTCATTCATCCCGTTCTTTGATACTCACTTGGGATTTTGTTTCTTCTGACCCACTGTGGTCAGTGAGGTCCAGGTAGCTACAGAGCTAGTTGATGTGTCAGCGCCACACCTGCTGTCTCTTAGCTCCATGCAATAGGAATGGGGACTGGTGACTTCTACAATCCAGGTGGGGTAGTCTGTATAGTTCCGGGTACATACACGGTCACCTTATTAGAAAGTTCTGGCATGATTTGTCCAGCCCTTGGAGACTTCTGTTGAGTACTTGGGGTGTATTCTGTCCAGGTTTGTTTGTAAGCAGCAGCCCATTAGTAGTTTGGCTGGGCTCCAGTTGGTGGTGGCACAAGGAGTGATGTGTTGTGTTAGCTGGTATTTTGTAAGCTTCTCCGGCCAGTCTCAGGGCCCATTCGGGCCAGCGCCTCTTTTGTGGTGTGCTCTATTCTCTCCATTTGTCCATTACCCACAGGGTGGAATGGCACAATGAGGGCATGGCATATTCCTTGGCTTGTCAGGAATAGTTTGAATGGTGTTGCTGTGAATTGTGGCCCGTTGTCTGATACCAACATGTCTGGTAGTCCATGGGTTGTGAACAACTTGCTTAGCATTCTGATGACAGTATCTCCATGGCTGACTTAATCAGTGCCACCTCTAGCCATTTTGAATATGCATCCACCATGACTAGGAATGATTGTCCATGGACTGGCCCCACAAAATCAATGTTCACCTGGGACCATTGGGTCTTTGGTGTCTCCCATTCCCATGGTGCATGGTGGTGGGTGCTGGCCTTGTTCCCTGGCACATTTGGCACAACGTGACCCATTCTGTAATGTCCCTGTCCAGATTGGGCCACCATCGGTAGTTGTGGGCCAGTGCCTTCATCTTCACGATTCCTTGGTGTCCTTCATGCAATGTCACTAATAATGGTTTTCTTAGCTTTGGGGAAATCACTACACAGTTTCCCCCCAGCAGGCAACCTTTCTGGATGGATATTTCATGTTGCCTAGTATGAAACAGCTTAAATTCCATGCTTGCTGGCTCTTTGGGCCACCCCCTCCACACTCAGTTTAATACCTGTGCAATCATTCAGTCTTTCTTTGATTGGTTGGCTATTTTGGCATTTGCTGGGGCCAGGTCCTCTATAGTTATTGGAAGTGGGCATCAGATGAGGGTGTCTGGGTGGCTTAAAGTTCTGCCAGGTCAGTGTGTGAGGCAGTAATTATAAGCTGTTAGGAACACTGTCCAGCGCATCATTTGAGGGGACAGCACCTGTGGCATCTGTCGGTCCCCTGCAATTAGTCCCAGTAGCAGCTTGTGGTCTATCAATAGCTCAAATTCCCTCCCATAGATGGATTCATAGAATCTTTTGACCCCAGCGACTGCAGCCAGTGCTTCTTTGTCGAGATGGCTATAGTTCCTCTCAGTGGAGGATAGCATTCTGGAGAAGAACGCTATCAGGGCCTCATGACTATCTGGGAAATGATGGCTTAGGACTGTTCCAACCCTGAATGATGATGCATCACATGTCAGAACTAGTGGCAGGTTCTCATTGTATTGTACAAAAATGTCTGAGGAGATTAAGTTTTTCAACCTCAGGTCCATGGTGCCTTCTTGTCCAAAAGCCAATAGAGGGGTTCTGCAACAAGACACTTTGTGTCACAGGAATACAGTGTAAAAGTTGAGCAGCCCTAAAAATGCTTGGACCTCTGTCTTGTTTTTTGATGCCGTTGTGGCTTTGATTACTTGTATTTTCTCCTCTGTGGGGTGCAATCTGGAGGCGTCAACTAAGTACCCCAGGAATTTAACTTGGTTGACAGCAACCTTGCACTTCTCCTTTTTGACTTTGAGTCCCACTTCCTGGAACCTTTGTAGGACTACTTGTAGTCAGCCGAATAGTTCAGTTTTGTTGATGGCTAATATCAGCATGTTGTCAAATTATGGGATGATGCCTGAGATGCTGTGTAATAGGTGCTCCATCAAACTTTGCAACAACCCTGGGGCCACATTTACCCCAAATGCAGGCATTGGCATTGGAAGGCTACCCTGTGCATTGCAATCATTTGGGCTTTGGCTGTGGCATCATCCACTGGGAGTTGCTGGTTGGTTTGGGTGAAGTCCAATTTTGCAAAAATCTTGTTGTCAGGGTTCCAGAAAAACCCAACTCCAATCAAAAACTTGAGACAGGCATTTTCTCAAAGTTTCCTTTTATTAGACTAGGTATACTGGCACATCTGGGAAAACCTGTATCAGAGAGTTTCAGGTTTTCCCTTAGTAATTCAAAAAACAAAACCCAACCCCTGCACCCATCAGTCCATCATGTGGTCCAATCACAAACCATCCCAACTTAAGACATCCCTCTTCGTCCCAGTATAGGAATAACATGACTAGACTGGAAAGAAAAATGTGATTATGTCTAACTACCAACACTCTAAAATCCCACCCCCCACTTTCCCAGGCACAGGAATGTTGTAGTATGGAAGCTTCTGGCTCTAATATGGCTTCCAAAGCTGATACATTCCCTCACCCAAAGAGTGCAGTAAATGTTGCACTACTGGTACCGGATAGGCATTTTGCTGGAGGGCTTTATTGAGGGTGAATTTATAATCTGCGCATATCTGGACTGACCCATCTGTTTTCACTGGGATCACTATAGGAGTCTCCAATTTTGTGTGGTCGACTGGTTCTAGTGTGTCCTGTTGAATGAGCTTGTCCAGCTATTCATCAACCTTGGGCCTCAATGCAAAGGGCATTCTCCTTGGTTTCAGTGTGATGGGTGCCACATTGGGATCCAGGTTAAAGGAGATCAAGGTGCCCTTGTATTCCCCCAACTCTCCATCGAAGACTTCTGCAAATTTCTTGCTCAAGTCCTTGGCCATTAGCTCATGGATAGCATTCACCCTGGTGAGTTAAAGGTGAGTTAAGGGCACCCCAGGGCCACAAACCAGTCCAGTCCCAGGAGGCTAAGCAGTGAGCACTCTACCACAGTCAGCTGGAGCAGTCCAGTCTGTTGATAGATTCACCCACAGCCTGGTTCCTATGGTAGAACGCATGCCTTTGGGCAATGCAGGAGTGTCTGGCTGCATAGTGCTCCTGCAGTTTGTCTTGTAATGTGTCCCAGTAGCAGTTGGTGTGCAATGAGGGCCCTTGCCATTTCAAATACCTCTTTGGTGCAGTAACTCAAGAATAGCACCCTTTTGCAGTTGTCGGTAATTTTTGTATAATCATTGGTTTCCAGTATGCAATCAAAATGGATTATGTATGAGTCCCATATTTCTGTTGCGGGAGCGAATGGTGTGAACTGCAGTGATGTTGCCATCTCCCCTAATTTCGTGTGATTGATATCTGCCAATGTGCAGTGATTACTTGTGTGCTTCTGCGCAGCAATCCATGCAGATGGCTCCCATTTCCAACTGATCCCACCTTCATCACCAGTGTTAGATCAGCAGTTGGAAGGAAAAGACTCAGAGCCAGAATCTGCAACTGTTTGTTTTTTGAGCTAAAAAAGCTATAAAGTATCCATCTGCGAAGCTGCCAGCTGGCAGCCCTCTTTATAGAGAGCTGTCAGCCGTTAGCCAATAGATTTAAACTATTTTCCTGCGCTTAGTGCAGACTGGAGGGAAACCTCTGGCCGCGCATGTGCATACACAACACTAATGAGATAGCAACATTAGTAAATCCTTTACAAAGTTTGCTAGCTAATAATTCTAGTTTTAATGATGCAATTTGTAAATATATTTGTATTAAATGTCAAGATTTTCATTTGATCCTTATTTTTTAAAATTTTATTACTTTTCCCTTCATTGCCCTCTCTCCCAATTTAAATAAATTCTCTGTGTTATTAAATAACAACAAAATCACATTTGACTCATGTTCATCCTGTTAATGTTATCTCTAGACTTATTGACTTGCCTGCTGAGTCATTTCCCCTTTAGCTCTCTTGTCTGCCTGGTGTGTCTTTAGTGAATTCTCTCAGATGCAGTGATATCCCTTTATCTAATTTATTTTTCTCATCTTCTGCCACCTTTACAATATAATATGTAGCTGGCCTTCTCAGGACGTGTCTTGTTTGAAGTTGTAATGTAGTATTTTTTAATGTTCTGTTTTTAGCTGTGCTGTTTATTTCACATTGAGTTTTCTTTGTGTTAATTTGTTTTGTAATATTATTCTCCTGCGATACTTAGCAACTGTTCTTGTTTTTTTACCAGCATCACTAATTTTATATCTTTTATTCCAAAAAGATATTAAATTCATTAGAGGGTTTAATTAGCTGGTGCTAAAAGACTTTCAGGAAGCTTTAAGTAAAAGGGTCTTTTCATTTTTCTTTTTAATTCTTCTATTTTTGGCAAATAGTTTTATTTTTATTTACTTGATTTGTCAATCATTTACAAGATAACAGGAATAAGTATAAACATAGTTATGAATACATGAGATGGATACGTATAAGAAAAATAAAAAGAAACAATAGGACAAGGAAAATAGGCACAATTGGTGTACTTATGCATGCCTCCTACAGGCCCTATTTTGAAATGAGAAAAGTATTTTTTTGGCTGACTGATCTGGACTGTTGCTGTAAAGAACATTGCTTCTAAGTGGCTTGGTGATTCCCAGAACGAATCTTAAACCCTTGGGTTTCAACCAATTCTTTGATTAGTTATGCCTTGGAACAGTTACCTCTCCGGTCAGGCCATTAGCTAGTTTGTTCTCTTTCCCAGGTCTTTCTGTATGTTTAGATTAGTGTGAGAATACCAGGTTAGCTTATGACTGGTATTGGCCCCCAAATGGTATTCACGGTCCTGTGATATCTTGGGGAATAAATATTAATCATATAGTTAAATTTTAATTATTTATTATCAATGTAGTTAAATGAATTGTTTTATTAGTGCTAATTTTTTTTATTTTGCTAATGTAGTGCATTGTTATGCTTATCTATTCTGTAGGAATTTTTCCAGGGAGAGGCAAAACTGCAGTGGAGAAGCTAAAACACACCTAATTCCCTTTTTGTGTTGCTAATTTCTTCAGAGTCATTGACAAGCAGCATACAAGCTGAATATATCATGAAGATGAAGATGCACATAACCACATGAAATCACAGCTGCTAGTTCCCAGCTCTGGTTGGCCTTCATATGAATCAAGTTCTTCCAAAAACCTAGGATGCTGTCATGTATCTGAGTAGTATAGGTGCAGATCCAAGCAGCATTGCCTTTTGTAATTGACATATAGAAATATTGTCAATGCACAGATATTCTAAGTAATATCCGGGGCTTTTTGTATGGCACCCAGTGTAACAACAACAACAATAACAATAACAATAACAATAATAATTTTCCAATCATGAAATAGATGGAACATTTTTAGGAATATCACATTTTTTTAAAAAAAAATCACATTGATTTGCCAGGGGAAAAGTTCCATACGGCATTCTATTAAGTGAGATATTTGTCTCCCTCAGCATTGTCTACCCAACTGGTTGCAACTCTCTAGGGGGAAATCTGGAAACTTCTTTGTGCAAAGTGCTTGTTTCTTCATCTGGGAAATATTGTCAAGCATCCTTTAGAACAGAGTTTTTTAAGCTCAGCAACTTTAAGTCCCCAGTCAGAAATTCTGCTGTAGAATACATAATTGTATAAAGGGTGTTGGTTGTACTTGAGAGTCAGAGAAGTAAATATTCTGGGCCAAAATTTGAGAGGACTTTACTTTTACATTTTAATCAGCCTTTGTAGTGAGTTCACATCGTATAATTTTTGCATTAGCGACACTTTGCTGGACATGTGCTTTTTAGAAATTATTTTTCATGGAGATAAAATTGTTACAGTATATGTGGCCGCACACTTAATAAGAAAGATTGATACTATTAGAGAATAGGTCTAGTATATTTTGGTAACTCTTGTCAGTGTGCAGACTGCATAGGAGGTCTATCAGAGAACTAGGCCAGATCTTAAGAATTTGATACACTTCTTTTTCAATGAGTAACCTTGGGGACCCACACAATATAGTCCTGCTAATGGTTAAAATCAGGGGTGGGATTCATTTTTTAAACCAGTTCTGTGGACATGGCTTAGTTGGTGGGTGTGACTTGATGGTCATGGACTTGGATGGGCGTGGCCAACTCGACATCACTCATGTCAAGGGGTGCTTCTCCTCGCCTGGCCTCTCATGACAGTGGAGATGCTGCAGTGGTCATAAGTGTGAAAAATAGTCATAAGTCACTTTTTTCGGTGCCTTTGTAACTTTGAATGGTCATTAAGTGAACTGTTGTAAGTGAAGGATTACCTGTACAAAAATACAAAAAGCTTCTTTGCTTGCAAAAACTGTCCTAAATACCAATCATTAGATTGAAAATACCTGCAAGCCAGAGTTACAAATCAGGCAGGGTGCCAGAGCACCTTGAGAAATTAAAATAGTTAAAATGCAGTGATAACTATCAGCAGCCAACTTTTGTTCATAAAGTGAAACCCTTTAGCAGAGAGGTCATTTAAGCTCTCCAGAAAAAGCACATCCAGGAAAAGCAAATCCTTAGATCCATTTGCATCACTTGAAGATACTAGCTGGTCTCACTCACCTCACAAGATATGCTAAGGAAATCATCCAGATTTAAGGAAAGGTCACATGCCCTCCAGAAAGGCAGTAAAAAAATCAGTGCCAAACTTGTATCCTGCCTCTTGGAAGTATACCCCAAAAGGACAGTCCCTGATATCACTAAAGCAGTGAAGGAAAACCCCCTCCCCAGATAGAAAAAGAAACCATGAGGCAAGAAAAAATTCAAACACAATACAAATAATTAAATCACAACAGTAGCTGTTGCTTGTTGAAGCTGAATAGAGAAAATTATCCCATCAATAAATACAGGATTTAAAGTCACCAAGCATAGAATTAACCTTCACCAAAAACCAGTTTTATACCAAAACTCAGAAAGGGTACGTAAATTCATGTTTGAATGTCAATCTTTCTAGCTAGCCAAGAAGGCTTATTGAATGTCACTCATCTTGGTTCCCTGTCACTAAAAGCTTTTTTCTGACAGTTCTGCTTCATTATTCAACTATTTCTTCAAAGTGCTGATTGTCCAGGGAAGTATTTCCTTCCAAGAGCAGTGTAAAAATCTTAAAACAATCCTTCCCTTTAAGAAAGTCAAGCCCCAGAAGCTCCAGAGATGGGAAGTCTAGTCGTACTGGCAAGAATGTAATAAGGGTAGAAAAAAACAAAAGGAGATTGATTCTAACTACTGGTTCTCAGAATGGCTGAGAAAGTTAACAAGGGGTTCTATAGAGCCGGTCAGAACCAGTAGAATCCCATCCCTGGTTAAAATGCTCAAGAATTTAAGTTCAAGAAGGTTGTTTTAAACAAATATATCCTGGCTAAAGGATAACAATTTATTTAAATCCAGATGAAATGGTAAAAATATCAGATAAAAGAATTCCTATCATTTTGGAGAGAAAAGCAGAATACAAATCTGCTGAGTAAGCTAGGTATTGAAGTCCACCCATCTGTAGGGCCCAAACTAGGGAAGTTACCTCTAAGAACATTTTCACTTTCACCAATTTTCCAGGCATGAATTTTGGAATATGAATTTTGGAACTTTTGATTTTCCATACAGTATGTATTTCTCTTTCTTCAGAGAATGGAAACAGAAAAATAAGCCTGATGCGTCTGCCTAACCCGCAGGAGTTACATGACTGTGAACTGTAATGCTAGTTTTAGATCATGAGAAAAGGTTGACATGGTGGAAGGGCATAGGGATAAAAATTGAAATAGTAATATCAATGATTATGATTTTCTTTCTTTTCTTTTCTTTTCTTTTTTTGGTGATGAACATCTTTGCAGACTGAAAAGAAAAAGTAATTGACACTCAGATAAGGATGCCAAATATGAGCTTTCAAATATATTTATTGTATTTATTTACTTAGGCTTCTATGTATCTTAATCAACAAAAACTCAGTGGCTTACAAAACCCTAAACAATAAAAGATTTTAAAACAATAATTTCTATCCATTAAACAGAAAAAGACAATTACAAATAAAATCTACTAGACCGTGAGTATCCATTTGGAGAAAATCAAACTGTGTGAGAGGATTTAATGGAGAAACTGTTACTAAGCATGAATGGACAGGGAGAGACTATATCTACACATTCAATTATCATTGAAATGATATTTTTCAAGCATGGGGCAGCAAGCATGGAGACATTGCAGCTGGAGCCTCCATCTTTTTTCATCAGTGCACACATTCATACACAAATTCTGAAATGACATGGTAGATTAGTAGATCAGCACGTTCTATATAACTCTCTTTTTAAGAACAGATTTCTGATCTGATTGAGCTCAGGGCAAACAGAGGTTCTACATATTGTAGAGTCAGAGAATTAGAAGATGTCTCAGAGATCCACCCATCTGCTCCATGTAAGATCTGCAAAATATTTTAGTCAGATGGCTATAGCTGAAGGTCTGCAGTACTGCTTCATGAGGTACCTATTTCATTTTATCAGAATCATTTATTGAAATGGATGGCTATAGAAATAAAATAAATTCATAAATAAATAGGCTGACATTTTTACCTCAGAAAATTCCTCCTAGTAATGTAACCTGAATTTATTTTCCTGGAATTTTTGGTCCTGCCAACTGAAACAATAGAGAACAATAACACCTCCTTTTTTATCTGACACCCTTCAGATATCTTGCTCTTCTTTTTAACAGGCTAAGTGCAGTGAACTTCAGCAGTCCCTCACCATTTTGATAGCCCTCCTCTTAACTTGCACCAAATTGTTACTATTCTTTGTACACTGAGCTGATCAGAACTGGACACAGTCTTTCAAATGGCAGCTGATTAAAGCCAAGTAGAATAAAATTTCTTCTCATCAGCTGAATCCCATGCCCTTGTTATTCATCCCAAAATAGTATTTACCTTTTAAGCAGTTTGTGTCTCATGTTCAGGCTCATGCTACTTTTGAAACTCTATGAGGTAGCTGGTTATTTCTTTAACTTTTTAAATTTCTGAATGCAGAAGGAAAGAAGGAAGGAAGGAAGGAAGGAAGGAAGGAAGGAAGGAAGGAAGGAAGGAAGGAAACCTAAAGAAGCATGCAGTTCATGTGTCAAACAAAACCATTCCTAGATATATTGACATATTATGTAATTACATTATACATCCACTGCAGGATGAAGGCCCTTTGTTGAAGGTTCATCTATTATGGAAGAACCATATGCGTTAATAAATGTTATTTTTTTTAGCTTACCACCAGAGTAGTAATTTTTACTAGAATTTTTAGCTTACCACCAGGGAGGCTAAGGGATTAACCTAAAGTCATTTCAGATGGCTGAAATGGGAAGACTAAGACTAAGGGAAGATTAAAATTTGGATCTCCTTGGCCCTAATATACTATTTTAACCATTATATCACACTGGCTCATATAATTACATTATTAAACCAGTTTGCTTAAGACTAAGGAAAAATGAGAGCTTGAGCATATAGACAGTACATGAAGTTCACATTTCTAAAAAGTCCTTGCAGACAACAACTTTGTTTCCCAAAAAGTAGAGAAGGGAACAAGGGGATCAGCCATACTGGACTTAATTATCATGAACGGAGATAAAATGACAGAAGGTGTTGAAGCTACAGGAACCTTGCCGTGTGTGTGTGTATGTGTGGAATGATCATGCAATATTAGAATTCAGCATTATACAAAAATGAAGTGAGGAAACTAAGGCTCATAATGAACAAACGCTTACGATAAAAGTAAAAAATAACAAAAAAAAGCTTCTTCCAACATGTTAAAAACAAGAAAAAGTTAAGGAAACCATTGGTCCATTGGTAGGAGAAAGTGGCAAGAAAGTGACAAGCAACAGAAAGAAAGCTGACTTACCTGGGTTTTTTTGCATCTGTCTTTACACCAAAGGAAAAAACAGTTCAACCTATCAAAAACAGCACTGCAAAAAACAGAATAGGAACACAAGACAAAATAGGGAAGAAAATGGTAAGTGAGCACTTGTCCATCCTAGAAAAGTTCAAATCGCCAGGACCAGGGATTACACTCCAAGGTTCTAAAGGAATTGGCAAACGTGATCTCAGAACCACTGAACTATATCTTTCAAAGATCCTGGAGCACTGGGGAACTGCCAGAGGCCTGGAAAAGTGCTGATGTAGTTCCCATTTTCAAAAAAGGAAAAATAAATAAATCCAGGAAACTACAGACCTATAAGCCTGACCTCAGTACCAGGAAAGATTCTGGAAAAGATAACCAAACAACGAATCAGTGAACACCTAAGAGCAAACAAAGTAACAACCAAAAGCCAATATGGGTTTGTCAAAAACAGATCATGCCAAACAAATCTTATTAGCATTCTTTGACAAAGTGATAAAATTAGTGGACCAGAGGAATGATGTTGATATAATTTACTTGGACTTTAGTAAGGCATTTGATAAAGTAGACCATAACCTACTACTAGATAAAGTAGAAAAATGTGGGTTAGACAGCATCACCACCAGATTCGTAACTGGCTGACCAACCACACTCAACATGTAGTCCTCAATGGAACTGCATTTACATGGAGGGAAGCATGCAGTGGGGTACCCTAAGGCTCTGTTTTAGGTCCAGTTCTCTTCAATATCTTCATCAATTATTTGGACGAGGGGATAGATGCAGAACTCATCAAATTTGCAGATGACAACAAGTTATCAGGAATAGCCAACACTCCAGAAGATAGGCTTAAGATGTAGAAAGATATTGACAGACTTGAGCGCTACAAAATGAAATACAGTGCTGAAAAAAGTAAGGTTCTACATTTAGATAAGAAAAACAAAATGCACAGGTACAGTATATATGGTACCTTGCTTAACAGTAGGAAATGTGAGAGGGATCTTGGAGTCCTAGTGAACAATCATTTAAATATGAGCCAGCAGTGTACTACAACTGCCAAAAAAGCCAACAGAGTTCTAGGCTGCATAAACAGAGGGATAGAATCAAGAGCATGTGAAGATCACTTTATAATGCCTTGGTAAGGCCACAGAAAAGAAGGACTAGGGGTGACATAATAGCAGTGTTCCAATATCTCAGGGGCTGCCACAAAGAAGGGAGAGGTGAGCAATTCTCCAGAGAAATTGAGGACAGGACAAGAAGCAATGGGTAGAAACTAATCAAGGAGAGAATCAATCTAGAACTAAGCAAAAATTTCCTGACAGAAGAATTAATCAGGGGAACAATTTGCCGCCAATTCTTTTATTCTATTCTTTCTGTTTTGTTCCATTCTGTTCCATTCTGTTCTGTTCTGCTCCATTCCATTCCATTCCATTCCTCCAAATAATATTTTTGTTTGCATTTTCAAAGGGAAAGAGTTTTTCACATCATACAAAATGAGCAGAAAGCTTTATCATAGCCTGCAAATATATTTTCAAGTTAGGTCAAGTAGCCAGGTTGTCAAACTGAACAAAGTCAGCAGTCAGGGTTAATATTTGAGGAATAAAATCTTTTGCTGGTTTGGGGAATTTATCAGCAATAATGCAGATGCATTCACCTAGCAGTAAGTGTTCAGTTGGTATCGTCTAGTGTTTTTAATCTTTAATCGATTTTTTTCTCATGAGTGACTCCAATGTAGTTTCTAAAATCTTCACAAAATGTATTAATATTTTCATATACTTTTCCATATTTATCATACAATGCAAGGATTGAAATATTTCTTTTATCATTTTTTATGATAATTATAAAATTTTATCATTATATTTCTTGTATCATTTAGTACAAAATTTATCCAGAAACTCTACTCCAGCATGTATAATAAATGGTTACCCAACTCTTATTTCTCGCAGAGGGGAGTCTACTACCTTCCATATTTATAAATATGTTGAACACTACAGCCCAGCGATGTACCCCTTGATATCTTCTAATCTGATGCTGATTATTAATGTACTGTACATTCCTGGAATAATTGTTCATCCAGATCTATATTCAGCCTACATTTTACCATCTTGTCTTGTAGACTCTCATTTATTTATATACTTTACACAATCTGTAACTCAGCTCAGCCTTGACAAAGATTTTGACAAATGCTTTGTTGGAGCTAAAGTACACCGTGACCACTTAGATCACATAAGTTGATCATACTATCAAAAAATATTAGGTTGATTAGGTTGGTTTGGCATGAATTGTTCTTGATAAACTCATGCAGGTCCCTGCCAAGTTATACATCCTTTACTAAGTGCATACAAACCAACTGCTTAAAAACTGTTCCACCCTTTTTATTTTATTTATTTATTTTATTTTGTCAAGCGATTATAAGATAACAGGCATAAGTATAAACATGGTTATGAATACATGAAATGGATACATATAGGAAAAATAAAAAGAAACAATAGGACAGGGATGGTAGGCACGTTGGTGCACTTATGCACACCCCCTACAGACCTCTTAGGAAAGGGGTGAGATCAATACTAGTCTCAGGTTAAAGTGTTTGGGGAAGAAAACACAGAGTCAGGCAGAATATTCCAGACATTGACCACTCTGTTGCTGAAGTCGTATTTCCTGCAATCAAGTTAGGTGCGGTTAACCTTGAGTTTGTATCTATTGTGTGCTCTTGTATTGTTATGGTTGAAGCTGAAGTATTCATTGACAGGTAGGAGATTGCAATATGTAATTTTATGTACTATACTTAGATTGGATCGAAGGTGGCATAGTTCTAGATTGTCTAGGTCTAGAATTTCAAGTCTGGTGGCATAAGGTATTCTGCAACGAGTAGAAGAATGGAGAACTTTTCTTGTGAAATATTTCTGGACTTTCTCAACTGTGTTAATATCAGATACGTAATGTGGGTTCCAGACTGATGAGCTGTATTCAAGTATTGGTCTATCAAATATTTTGTATGCTCTAGTTAGTAGTGTGATATTACCGAAGAAAAAGCTATGCAGGATTAGGTTAACAATTCTTAATGCCTTTTTGGCTATGTAGTTACAGTGGGCTCCAGCACTTAGATCATTAGAGATAAGTACTTCAAAAAAAGTATTTCAGTGCTTTTGTCTAGAATTGTTTTCAAGCTGACTAATCTGCCATCTCTTAGATCTCTTTCTTGTTTTTGAAATATGAGCAACATTTATCCTTTTCCAAATCTCATGTCCATCCTCCATGGTTTCTTACAGAAAGGAGTTTTGAGATAACATCTACAAGTTCCTTCTATAAAACTGAATGTAAAACTATGGCTTAATAAGAGTGTGTGGTCAAGTAAAGAGAGAGAGAGAGAGAGAGTGAAGAAGGAACTGTCGGAACATAGGTTCAGTTGCCATAAATACATGCCAGTTGTCAAAAGTCCAAATTATGATCATGTGACAACTTGGATATTGCAACAGTTCTGTAAAACATGGTCATAGGTCACTTTTTTCAGTGCTATTGTAACTTCAAAGGTTACTAAACATATGGTTGTAAGTTGAGAATGCCTTTGAGGCCTTAGTTCAGAATGCAGTCTCCTCTTGCGTGTTGTGCTGATTGCATATTAAACCAAGGAGAAAACTCTTGGGTTATTTCTCTAGAATGGCCTGAGCTCACTGAAATGGGAAGAAAGCTGCAGAAACTAGTAAAAACCGAATTATTCCAGAAGGCTTTGGGGTATGAATGTCATAATCAGGTCCTATGATTTAATTGCTTGCTTTTTTCATTGTGAATGTTTCATATGCTATATCTTTGTAGAATAAGTCACAAAAATTGATGGTATATAAATATATAATATATAAAAAATAAGAGATATAGAAAACTAAAATAACAAGAAGAAATGTGTGAATCAATGAATAGGCATTGTGAAAACAAGGCCAGGTAAGAAGAATGCTAAGCTATGGAGGACTACAATGAATAATGTCAGCATAAATTAAATTTAGACAAATATCATTTTCTCTTATCTCCCACATTCAACTTCTTTTGCAAATTAGTTCTTATTGTTTTTATTTTATATAATATTGGGTACTCCAAAAATTATGTAATGGGTATCTGGGTATCTATGAATCTTCTTTCTTTGGCTGATGTCAGATTAGCCCTTTTTTGCAATTTGCTTTATAATTTGTTTTGGAAATAATTTGTGCAGAGGGGCTGCACAGCTCCATGGTTCTCTCCTAGGTGAAAAAGGAATATGGATGTCTGCTACTAATCAGTTGTTTAGAATTAAATTTATAAAAATGATTTATTTATCATTAAAAAATAATTAAAATGTTTAAGAAGATCAGAGTGTCTTTTGATACTCTGCAATTTCTTATAATAGTTGATTGTGTTATTATTGTTATCATTATTATTTTATCAATATATATATATAGACCACTGTGTATGAATCAACCCATTCATAAAATCAAATATTTTATTTGCAGTGCCTATATCTGAGACTAATGCGCTGTGTTGTTGTGTTATGGTGACAGGATCATCAGAACCAAAGTACAACAGCCTTTCCACCCAACACCGGATGGGAGTGGAACAGGGGTAACTGCACCTGGACATACTATAGGTAAGAGGAAAAATGTTTAGATAACATTAAAAAAAATCAGGAAAGCATCATTAATACCAAAGAAGACTCTAGCTGGATTTTACTTACTTAGCATATGGCATCTAGTTGGATTGGTGTCAGCTGAATTAGAATTCAGATCCCAAATCACTGAAAACGTTATGAATGAATTTAACATTTAACCAAATAAATCTTTTGATGAAATGCTAAACTCAGCTTAAATATTGTGCATTATGCATATTATTCCAAGGATTGAAATAAAATCCTAATATATGTATATGTAATGAAACCCCACAGTTGTTCCTATTAAGAAAATATTTATTTTCATCAAAGAATAAGAGTTTATGCCAGCCGCATTTCTACCAATTTTTCCTTCTTCATTTGGATCACTTATTTTTGAGGCTGGTGTATGAGAAAATAATGCTGGATAACAGATGGCTTGTTTTTGAGGCCCTGGAGCAATTTGCAGCTGTAATTGGTAGGAATTTGTAGCATATTTTGTAAAAAATATATAAAAATATATTAGAAACTTAAAAACAATCTGCTTTAATTTTCCAAACCTGAGAGAACTGTAGTCCATGTGAGACAATAGTCGTATCTGATGTAGCCTTCAGCCACCAGAAATTATTCACCTATTGCCAGCCTCGAAACAGAGACTTGAATGTCAAACCCAATAACAGCACGATACATGATATGCATAATATACATAAAACATCAGGTTTTGCATGAAAATCTACAATAGCTCTTGATTTATACAGTATATTACAAGTGGAATCTGTGTCCAGTTTTTCTTTACTTGCTCGTATGCTGGGGCTTCCCAAATAAAACTCCTCTCCAAATTTTATTGTTGAAAAGATTTGTTTCTCTGTCACCTTGATACAGAATTCTTGCAATGCTTTTATTTAAATGATTATAAACATGCCTACTTAGAAAGGAGAAAACCATATGGAAAGGTTGCATAGCACTTCTTAGATGGAGAGAGAATCTTTAAAGAATCTCCCACAATTTTAATTTAAGAGGACTTAATGTAAATACTTGTACTTGATAAGCACTAGCAAAGGACTAGATATCGTATGAGAATTGGGTTTGTATCAGATTTCCATTAATTTACAACATATCTAATTTGTTAAAAAGATTTGGAACAGGAAAATATATTTGATTTTGATTAATGTGTATAGTATTGATGCTTCCCATTGGGTTTTGCCATTGTTTTAAATATACAGGTATATGACCATAATGACTTATGATTATAACTGACCCCCAAATTTCCATTGCTAAGCAAGACAGTTTGGCCCCATTTTACCATTATTTTGTGACAGTTGTTAAATCACTGCACTGTTAAGTGAATTATGTGATCTTTAAGCGAATCTGGATTTCCCGATTGACTTTGCTTATTGGAAGATGGCTGAGAAGATTACAAATAGTGATCACATGATGGTGCAACTTTCATAAATATATGTCGTGTCAGAATTTTGATCACTTGATCATGGGATGGGAACAATGGTCACAAGCATGAAAATGATCATAAGTAATTTTTTTTCACTGCCATTGTAATTTTGAATGATCAGTAAATGAATGTTTTTAAGTCAAAGACTATCTATATGTGCTTTTCCTAAAAGTCATATTTTATGGGAACAGTGGAATTCTTATATAAATAAAACTTAGGTAATGCCAGAAAGAAGACAAGGCTTTATAGCCATTCTTTGCAAAAGATCCAGCATGAAAGCAATACAGCAATTTGAAAATAAAATACTGTACAACATGAGGAACACTGCAACCAAATTCACAATTTAGTGCAGGAGGTCCAACTCAGCTTCCTAGCACACAGATTACATCAAGGAAATAACTGAAGTAAATTGTTATTTGTTTCAATTAAATATTCAATACATTTGGATTTTTAAATTTTTTAAAAAGATAAATCAAGTGGGAAAGTAGGGCTGAAAATTAATATATGACATTATTGACATTATATGTATCAGATTTAAGGAGATCTCATCTTGAATAAAAAATAATATGTGAATTGCTTAGTGATGTGCTTATTAAAAGTAAAGAATATAGAACACAACCCCCTGCTGGAGCAGGAAACCCTATACTATTTCAGCCTCTTTGTGAAAGCCTCCAGTGATGGCGTACCCACAAATTGGTTGATTGCTCTCACCATTAGGAAATTTCTTTTTAGTTCTAGGTTGTTTCTCTTCTTGATCAGTTTCCAACCATTGTTTCTTGCCTTGCTTTCTGGTGCTTTGTAAATAGTTTGACACCCTTGCCTTTGTAGCAGCCACACAAATATTGGAACACTGCTATCATGTCACCCCTAGTCCTTCTTTTCACTAGACTAGACTTACCCAATTCCTGCAATCATCTTTCATATGTTTTAGCCTCCAGTCCCCTAATCATCCTTATTGCTGTTCTCTGTACATATTCAAACAGATATTGGAATAGACTTCAAACTGAATATGAGCAAACAATAGTGGCTCAAAAATGTTAAAAAAGGTACAGTATATCTAATTACCTTAATAATAAGATAAATTCAGTGGTAAGGTACATCAACAAAAATGTGTTTTCTTATTCTGCTTCATTCTCGCCCTACCTCAAGTACTGAGTCCATTCTGGGGACACATTTTAAAAACAATTCAGCCAAACTGGAACAGATTCAAAGAAAGATGATGAGGATAATGAGATGATTGTTATATGATGGAAGATTGAAAGAACTGTGTAGCATTAACAGAAAAATGATTGAAGGACAGCACTCTTCAAAAATTTCTGAAAAGAAGTCACAAGACTTCAAGACTTGTTTTCTCTTGTGAAAATTATGAGACTAATGACTTTAAGTCACAGGAAGGCAGATTCTACCTAATTGCTAGAAAACTTCCAAACAGAGCACGTTGTCAGTGAAATTAATATTATACAGGTTATCCCCTGTTTAAAAACTTTTAAAGGAAGGATTATAGGCTTGGTGACTTAAATATTCTTTTTCTCCTTTGAAATTCTATAATTCCAAAAAAGAAGTGTGTCATTCTCTAAAACTAGCATATTTTAGTATTTTTTGTCTCTTGGCACATTAATAAAAACAGAAACATTTCAAACAGAGTATGTGACAATCCTCACTACTTCCTAAGGCATTTGAAATATTTATATACCTGACTCAAAAAGAATAACAGAATTGGAAGGGATCTCAGAGGTCTTCTAGTCCAACCCTCTGCTCAAGCAGGATAGCCTATATCATTGTGGACAAATGTGGTTCAATCTCTTCTTAAAAACTTGCAGTTCTGAAGCATCTACAGCTTCTGGAGGCAGGTCTTTCCACTGATTAATTGTTCTCACTGTCAGGAAATTTCTCCTTAGTTCTGGGTTGGATTTCTCCTTCCTAAGTTTCTATCCATTACTTCTTGCCCTATACTCAGGTGCTTTGGAGAATAAATTGATCCCTTCTTCTCTGTGACAGCCCCTCAATCAGTGGTTGTATTCCAAAAAATTTACTACCGGTTCTGTGTGCGTGGCTTGGTGGGCATGGTATGGCGTGCATGGCATGGCTTGGTGGGCATGGCAGGGGAAGAAAGCTGTAAAATCTCCATTCCCACCCCACTCCAGGTGAAGGATACTGTAGAACCTCCATCCCCTCTGCACTCCTGGTGGAAGTTTACTGCAAAATCCCATTCCCTCCCTACCCCACTAACCTGCTTTCCAGCTCCCTTCTCCTATGCAGGGCAACAAAAGAAGACCCAGCCAATCATCTGGGACTCAATGGGAGGCAGAGAATAGATGGGGGTGGGGCCAGTCAGAGGTGGTATTTGCTGGNGAGGCAGAGAATAGATGGGGGTGGGGCCAGTCAGAGGTGGTATTTGCTGGTTCTCCAAACTACTCAAAATTTCCACTGCCAATTCTCCAGAACTGGTCAGAACCTGCTGAATACCACCTCTGCCTCAAATTTTGGAAGACTCCTATCATGTTATCCATAGTCCTTCTCTTCATTAAGTAAACTTACCTACAACCATTCATTGTATGTTTTAGTTTCCAATCCCCGAATTACCAATGGTCACCCTCAAAAAGTACTCACCAATGCTCATCATCAAAACTAAGAATAGGTATCAAGTGGGATATCACAAAATTCAATCTTGGGAATGTTCTTTTTTTTAACAGACTTATGCTTATAGTTTGAAAGGTTACAGCATTTGATAGAAGATAAAAATCTAAATAACAGTATGAAATTTAATAGAGATAAAGGCAAAATTCTTCATGGGAGACAGAAATCAAATGAAGAGCTATAAAATGTTGATTTCTGACTATGGAACCGTTGTTGCAAAAAAGATCTTGAAAGTGTAACTGACAAATTGAATATGACTCACCAGCGCAAAAAAAGCAAATACAGTTTTATATCAACAAAATATATATTTCCTAAAATAAAGTAAGTTATTTTTCCACTTTATTTTGTATTGGTTCATAATGCATCTGATTTTTGTATTAAATTCTGGACACCACACTGTGAAGAAATAAAGAAAAACGGAATTCAGATACACAAGATGGATGAAGAGGAGCTAGTCTAGAAGAGAGATTGAGGAAACCAGAAATAGTAAGCTCTGAGAAGACAGAGGAATGATCTGGTGACACACTTTAAATACTGTAAAGGATATTAAAAGGCTAAGACAGTTTCATGTTACTGAAAAACAAACTCTGTAGCATGTTCTCCAATTAACACCCTTTATTAAGAGGCATAAAATTTGTGAACTGTACCTCAGTTCCTCTGATGTCTCTGCCTCTTAATAAAGCTTATGCCTCTAAATAAACAATGTTGCTTGAAAAAAGTACTATCAGACTTCTTTTGCCACCACAGACTAACATGGCTCTACCACAAGAAAAAAGTTACTTTTTGTAACTGCAGTTCAAGAGAGGAAAGCTAGATTATATCTGATAGAAGTAAAGGCTAAAGGCCCTGTCACACTGGCCCAAGGATGCAAAACGTTTGTAAAAAGGACACAATGGACGAGAAAAATGTTCCATCCGTTGTTATCCGCTCTCAAAAGGGGCAAAAAATTGCATAACCAGAGCGGATAACA
>BHFT01011700.1:0-16422 GCA_004320025.1 Laticauda laticaudata
AAAAACTAAATAGCCCTTGTATTCTTGGATGCATAGAAGGCCTTTGACAATTTACATTGGCAATTCCTAATTCAACAAATTTACAGTATATTTAGGCACTAAGTTTGAAAACATTGGTGACTTACAATTTATGATTCACAAAAGTAATATTATATTAAATGGAGAATATATGAGCCTCAATAAAATAGAAGAAGAGTTCGGCAGGGATGTCATTATCCCCTGCTCTTCAGTATTATCTTTGGAAACATTGCTTACAAACAATTAGAACGGCAGGAATAAAAGGATAAAACATTAAAAAAGTAAGAATATAAACTCCAGTCAATTTGCAATGAATATGGTATTGTTTCATAGAGGAACCAACTGAAACAGGTCAAGAAATTACTGCCAAGAGCAGGTCTTGACTGCCAGTTTGCAAGCTTCGGTGGCGGCAGGAATCGCGATTGTTGCGCCGTTTCTTTCTCTCTGGCTCACTGCTGGAGTGCCCCCGATCCAGCTGGAGTTGGGGCTATAGTTACCTGTAGAGGTAACTGAAGATAGGGAGATTCTGAGGGGTTTTAGGGGATTGCAAACCCCCCCTCTCAGCTGCTTAACTCCCTTTTCCGAAAGCAGTGGAAGCGGCAGTCAGCAATGGCCGCCACAAAGCAAGCTTTCATCAGGATAGAATGGTGCAGGAGGAGCTGAGAAAGTGAAAGTTTTTGGGCTAACTGGATAATAAGTAACCATTTAAATGACCCTGAATTTAAGTTTATTAAGATACGATCATTGCTGAGTGAGACGAAAAAAGGTAGCGAATGTAAATAAAAAGGGAAATTTGTTGTTCTCACTCTCCTTCCTTCGGTGATAGCAAATGATGGAGAATCGGAAACCCATTTTGGCATCGGCAGGTAATCCTGAAAAATTAAAGCCAAGGTGACAATAAAGATTTCTGAGCATTGGGGGAAACAAAAAAACTTTTTGCTATAAGTGGGAAGGTGAGAAGGAAAAGAATTAAGATTTTGTTGGAGGAGGCTGCCTTGGAATTTATAAGATCAGAGCTAAACTGTAACAAGACTTCTAAAAGTATATTTTAACTGGGAGTTGTACTGAAACTATTAACCCACAGGAAGAGAAAGTATAAAAGAGAAAGTGCTAAATGATAAAGCCTGTGTGTATTTGGATTGGCTTGGTGACTTTGGAACTTTTGGAAATCATTATTTGAAAGACTAAAAAGTTTGGGTTGTATAAAAAAAACTTTTCACAATGGCACTTACTTGATGAACTGAAAAATTGAATTTAAAAAGCTAAAGATTGAAACAAAGAAGGGAAGGGTTGGTTGGCCGATTTCTACTTACCAGAAACTACAAGAACAAGAAGACTGGGTGGGAGATGAGAAAGCCATCTTAATGAACAAACAACTTTAGCTTGGGGAGAAGAAAGGAAAAGGGGGAAAGAGAATAGAGGAATTTAAGACTTAAAAAAACAACCAAAAAGGGAAAAATAAGGTTGAATAATTGATACAATGTCAGAATAGCAACGGAAAAGAGAATACAGAAGAAGGTGGAGATTAAGAGCACAAAGGGGTAAAAGGACAGGTAGGAAAAGAAAGGAAGGGAAAAAGAGAAGAGAAGTTACAAAGGTTTAAAACAGGATGTAAAGAATCAGATTTATTTTCGAGATTAGTGGGGTAAAGATCTGATAAAAAAGAGATTCTGTCAAAGTACATAAGATTGTATTGTTGTATTTGTATTTGAAAATAGTGTAAGAAAATTGGATTGTTAATAATAGAGCTTAATTTGCTATGCGATTATTGTTTTAATTATATTATAAACTTTTACTCTTTTTTAATTTTATAATATAGTATTAGCTTCAGGAATGTACTAGCAGAATCAAATGAAAAATATATATTATTTTAAGTGTTAAATTTTGGGGAAAGATTTATAGGCATAATACTTCATTAGTGCATTACAGGAGAATTTTGTGTGTTAATGGAAAAGATATAAGTAGAAAATTGAAATTAGAACAGACAAAAGATATAGCCATATGATTTAAATTTGAGATGAATATAAATTAAAATAGAAAGTAAGAAGTTGAAAAGAAGGGAGAAGCTATATAGAAAATGTAGAATGGGTAAATTATATATGAAATGGATAAAAAGTGAGGCATGAATTCGAAGTTTTATGTCTGTGCAAAAAAATGTAACCTGGGAACAAGCCGCTTTCCAAAAAGTGTTTTTTATGTTTTGTGTTTTTTTAGTATGTTTGTTTATTGAAAATCAATTGATTTTTTTACTTTTGTTTATAAAAGAATTACTTGGAAAGAGCTAGATCAATTGGGGAAGTTGCAGGACTTAAAATTTAATAGGGGAAAAATGATAATTAACAACTTAAAAAATTTTAACCATGAGAAAAACAAAACTAAAATTGAAGGATAATGGGATTACAAATAGTAAAAAAAAGTTAAATACCTAGTCCTAATGGAATAATTAAATAAATTATTACAGCAAGGTTTAAAAAGATTTAGAGATATTGGTTAAATGCAAATCTCCTTATTAGGGAGGATTGTCACTATAAAAAATGAATATTCTGGCTAAAATTTATTGATTTATTCAAACAATACCAATAAAAATTACAATAAAAATTTACTTTGTGGAACTAACAAGATAATCACATTTTTTTCTGGCAAGGAAAAAATGGAGAAAAGCCTAAAGCAATGCAAAATATGAAGACCAGGGAGTATGGCACTCGCCAAATTTGGGAAATTATATCTTATGAGCCTCCCTTGACTCTGGTTGAAAGATGGGTAATCTGTCAAATAAAAGGATCTTATTTTAGTAAGGCCACGATTTAACAGAGGGGATGGCATGCATTTTTATGAGGAACCATTTGGGAAAATTAAGCAGAAGTATTTCACAGAGTATTTCTCATAATTAGAGATTCCTTATCTGTGCTAATGGAACAAAATTTTAAAAAAAACATTACTTAAAAATCCAATTGATTCTCAATGATGGAGGCGATGATAAATCCAAACAATCTAGAATTCTTAGTTAAAATGATAAATACAAGCCTTCTTGATGTGCAAGGAACTTTAAATCATGGCAAGATCTCCAAGGAATAGGGTCTCAGAGTAGAGCCGGCTGGGTCTTACTTGCAAATTCAAATAGATATAGCCAGGACAAGAAAATTTTGGGAAGTTATACTTAAAGCACAACAATAGATATAATTTTATTAGGCCAGATAAAAAAATATAACTTAAAATTTTATAATTTTCACTAGAGACGGAATTAGAAGAGGAAGTAGTCAAAAGGCAACTATGATAGCTTGGAGCAGAACATAGGATGTAACATTACATTATGAGAATGGGAAAGGGTTTGGACAAGGAAGATATAAATTACAAGTCAGTAGCATATTAAAGAAAATGCCTAAAAATATGTTTTATAGATGCAATCTCTCCACCTTGTAGATAGCGAAAATGTGTTCCTAACATGAATCCGAATTGGCTGGAAATGTAAAAAGAAATGGAAATTTTTTCATAAAGTGTGTGGTCTGAACTGAAGCCCAAAGTACTGGCATAGAATAAAAAATGGTTAGATGGAAATAACGCGCAGAGCAAAGTGAATTAAAAACTAGGAATTCTTCCTATTGGGGATATTAAACAGGACAAATTCCTAAAAATTTAAATATATAATCTGCATAGTTCTTACTGTAAGAATAACCTTTGCACAGTGTTGGAAACAAGCAGATATTCCAACAGAGGAGATGGTTATACAGAAGATAACAAATGATTTTATATGAAATTAAAATGTTACAGAAATATAAAAAGAAAATTAGAAGAAAGAGATATAAAAGAAAAAAGTGTACGACATCAAAAGGCTAAGGCAAATAAATATCTTATGAAGCAACTTCCAATCTTTCTGCAGCAGTTACAAACATGATAATTACTATCTCTGCCTTCCCAAATTACATATCATATCATGGTTCCCTTCTCACAAACAACTCTTGTAAATCATTAATCCCCAAACCTCCAATTTATTTTTATTCATATTGAACAAAAAGTCCATAAATAGTTATATTTATTTGTCAGATTTTTTAAATTTGGCATCTGAGAGAGGTGATGTCAAATGACTTCCAAATTCTACCTCCTAACTTTTCTGCATAACAAGAATTCTGTGAGGTAAATTGGGTTGAGAAATAGTGATCTGGCCCAAAGTCATTTTCCTTCTTCTGCTGAGGTCAATCTGAACCTGAATCTCTCCAGTCTTAATCCTACACCACATCACAATGGATTATTTTACGTCTTTTCTCAACTCTCAATTTTGGCCATGTTACCCAGGACTGATATGAACTGGAATTAGGACCATACAATCTGGATTGTAAAAATCCAAGGAGCAGCAAACAGAAATCCAGAAAATGTGACCGTCCTGCAGGTGTTTCATGGTTGTCTGGATTTTTTCAGTTCATATCTTATAGTCCAGTTTTGAAGAGATCTAAGATGCCTCCATTGATTCAAAACAGAGTAATAGAAGCAGGATAATAGAAACTGATAACAGGGCAGTGAATAGTATGCTTGGAATGGATTCATGCCATTTCAAGGATGGGTAGATAGCTCTTCATTTTAGCAGTGGGGAAAGCCCTTTAGCATTCAAATGGACCTGCAAACAGTGAGAACTGTACTAAGCCTCCTTAGTGGAACATTTAAAGAACCTCTCCAATTAACTCAAAAATGTTGGTGTGGAACTGCAGAAACATTTGAAGCAGAACAGGGGTGAGTTTCTACCAGTTCTG
This sequence comes from Laticauda laticaudata, assembly GCA_004320025.1. Lineage (NCBI taxonomy): Eukaryota > Metazoa > Chordata > Lepidosauria > Squamata > Elapidae > Laticauda > Laticauda laticaudata. Next base: position 4,761 of record BHFT01011700.1, read on the forward strand.
TTCACCACTGTAGAACTGGTACCTCTGAAGAGCAGCAGATATAGAACCGGTTCTATGTCTGCTGATGTTTTTGTCCACCCGCCTACTGGGTCTTTTACCTGATCTTTATTTCCTGATTTTTCAACTTCAGCTGCCGAACGAGGCACAGCTGCAGCTAAAAAAGCAGGAAAAGAAGGCTGTTTCAAAGGCTGCTTCTCTGCATGCAGCTTACAGGCACACAACTCACAGCATGCAGGGAAGCACATCATAAATCACCAAACCTTGTAAATCCCGAACTGGTAGTTAATCCTGTTGTATCCCACCCCTGAAGCAGAAGAAGACGTGCTGGATGAACTACTTTACTTATTCCAAGGAACAGCACTGTCTGTTTTTCGAACTTGGCAATTTAAAGATGTATGGGTCTCAATTTCCAGAATTGCCGAGCCAGTATATAATAAATCCTGGGAGAGTAAATTTGAACAAGTTAGATGATTTTTTAAATTACAGTCAGATATCCTAATTAATAATATTTGTGGACAAAAATTAAGCTGGACAAACTTGCAGTCATCAGAGCAAATTGTACATAGTGATGACACAGTTTTGTACCTCTTGACTAGACTGTTCCCTCACAGCTTATAGACACCCATTCCTTTGCCATTTAGATAATTTCTTACAGATAAATTAAAAAATAGACTAATTAAACATTATAATGGAACTATCAATCTGTGTTAGTGAGCTGGAACTGGGATGTAATTAGTTATTGATACCAACAGATTTGTTTAGAAGACTGTTTCAGTGCTGTCAACTGTTTCAAGCTTTATTCAACCTTAATGGCTTTTCAAAAAAAAATCAACAACCCTGACCTTTTAATAATTCCACTTTACAATAAAAATGAGTTCATACACCATTTTCTAAATCTAACTATTTGTAGAATAGTTAGTCTACAAATAGTTCAACTATTTGTAGAATTACTCAGTCCAGTGACATCTGAAGCTCCTTATTTTCATGGAAAATTTTTCCCTAGAGAAGATGATGGGTTTCTGGGTGTCAGGTGACATATATACAGATTTTAATTTGTCTCACTGCATATAGTGGAAAAAGTCTGAATGTGTACAATCTTATTTCAATCTTATTTCTTATCCCTTCTATTGATTTCATGTGATCATGTAGTCAATTGGTCATGTGACCCACTGACCAAATGAGATCAATAATAGGGATGAAGAATTGAAACAAGATGCTTCAACTAAAGTCCCACTGAGGATGTTCATCTAGCTTGGTGATGAAATGTTTGGAAGCTAAACAGCAAGTTTGGAGAACAAACCACCATCAAAATTGTACATGTTCAGACTTCTTTCACTATATGCAGTGAGACAAATTAATGTTATTAATTTGTGTTATATATCACCTGATACCCAGAGACTCATCATCTTCTCTAGGGAAAATTTTCTAATGTACAGTTTTAATAGTTATAACTTAAATCCAGCACCCAAAATTGGCCAGCAAATGATAAAAATAGCAATAAATTAGTTTTGAGTCACAAACAGTAATGGAATTAAAATACTGAATGGCCAAACCATCTGAAGCCACTAGAATGAAGTCTATAAGTAATTGGATATTTTACAGTTGGGTGATATCAAACATGGATAAGTTAAAAATGTGATTGGTAAAGAATATATCAGAAGAGTGAGAAAATTGCTAAAGACAAAACTGAACAGTGGAAACATCATTAAGGCTATCAATATGTGGGCCATACCTAATGACTTCAAACATTTAGAAATTTAAAGCAATAGGTGGAGGCTATAGCTTTTTTCTAGGAATATGTTATCACTCACAATATCAGCATATTAATTTCTACAAACATTGAGGAGAAAGTGGATAAGAAAAAATTCTACAATTCTTGTCCGATTGTACAGAACCCCTTGTTAACTTTCTAAGCAGTTTGGAGAACAGATAGAAGCAATCTCCTTTTGTTTTTTTCCATACTTATTACATTCTTGGCAGACAGCCTAGACTTCCTGTCTCCAGATCTTCTGAGGCATGGCTTTCGTAAAGGGGAAGGATTGTGTTCAGATTTTTACACTGCTGTTGGGAGGAAATACTTCCCTGGACAATCAGCACTTTGAAGAAATAATTGAATAACGAAGCAAAGCTTTNTGGGATAATTTTCCCTATTCAGCTTCAACAAGCAACAGGTTTCTTTTTCCATTTGGGGAGGGGGTCTTCCTCACTGCTTCATACTATCTGGCATTGTCCTTTTGGGGTATACTTTGCAGGATGGAAAAGGCAGGATTCAAGCTTGGCACTGATTTTTTTTACTGCCTTTTGGGGGGGGGGGCATGTGACCTTTCCTTAAATCTGGATGATTTCCTTAGGATATCTTGTGAGGTGAGTGAGACCAGCTGGTATTTTTAACTGGTGCAAATGGATCTAAAGATTGCTTTTCCTGGGTGTGCTTTTTCTGGAGAGCTTAAATCACCTCTCTGCTAAAGGGTTTCACTTTATGAGTAAGAGATGGCTGTTTGATAGTTATCATTGCATTTTAACTATTTTCATTCCTCAAGGTGCTCTGGCACCCTGCTTGATTTGTAACTGTGGCTTGCAGGTATTTTTAATCTAATGATTGGTATTTGTGGCAGCTTTTTGCAAGCAAAGAAGCTTTTTGTATTTTTGTACAGGTAATCCTTGACTTACAACAGTTCATTTAGTCACCATTCAAAATTACAATGGCACTGAAAAAAGTGACTTATTATCATTTTTCACACTTATGATCATTGCAGCATCCCCACTATCATGAGAGGTCAGGTGAGGAGAAGCGCCCCTTGACAAGAGTGATGTTGAGCTGTCCACACCCACCCAGTCATATGACCACGAAACCATACCCACCAACTAAGCCATGCTCACCGAACTGGTTGTTAAAAATCCTGAATCCCACCCCTGCTCAAGAGCAAGCTATTCAAATGAATATAAGCAAGGCCAGAATTAGAAATGATAAAGAAGATCACAAACTATCAAGATCTGAAAATCAAACTTGTAAGATGATGGTATATATTCTCTATGATTATTGGCATACTGGGCGTCATACCAAAAATATTGGACAGTATTTAGAAAATTGGCACATAGAGAAAATTTCCATCTGTCAATTACAATGAGCCACACTATTTGGAACTGTACATATACTGTGCCGATACATTATGACATCTTAGGTTCTTGGGAAGAATTTGATGGATATGAAGGCTAACATCATCTGGCAGCTGTCATTTTACATTGTTGTGTTAATAACAACAACTACTACTGTTATTGTTATTGATATGATTGATATCGATATGATTGATATCGATATTATTAATATTAATATTATTGATAATGATATTAATATTATTTATCAAATGTATATGCTATCTGATTCTCAGTAACCCAATTAAGTTGGAACCAATGAAACAAGCCAACTCCTATCAGATCTGCTCCAGTCCAATCCCTTAGGAAAGAATTCCTTTGATTCTATTGGTTAAAGCAAAGGGTTCTTTTACTAAGAATGGTGGTTGCAGAAAACTCAAGCCAGCTCTGAAAATTCCTTGCTCACTGGGTGAAAAATAAGGTGTAAATTTGTCCCCAGCCCATCCCTCCCCCCATGACTAGTCCATTTCCAGCCAACCAGAGCTCACCAAGATGCTTTAAGACCTCTGTGATGTTTGGGAATAATCCACATATTTCTCAGGGTGACTGGCCATGGGATGCTGATACAAACAGGATCCGGCTGCTCTGATCCTTCTCACCTGTCATTCCCTTCTCCCAACTTTATAACATGTACACACAAAGCTTTATCTTTACCTCTTTTATCTTTACCCCTTCTTTGTTTTATGGTAGGATGCCTGTGAGCCCCTTCTCAAGCTGAGCCAAGCAGATCTGAAAGTATAATAACTTTATGATTCCTGTCTCAGTTAAAGCTCTTATTGCACTGTTATGGTAGCTGTGATGGTGATCATGACAACGATGATGATGATGCCCTGCCACAGAACCTATCATGAAGATGTGGTAAAAGTGTTTTCATACAGATGAGCTAGCTAAGTTTTCATCTGGGAAGGTGGTTTACTGGAAGGCATGCTTTTTTAAAAATAATTTGGTCTTTACAAAGAAGTAGGACTTCTAGGTATATGATTTCTAATCAAATCTGTTGACAAATTCAATTACCCACTTTCATCTTTGATGTCTAGAGCTCTATGTTAAATTTAAATGTGATATATTGTGTGCAATCTGAGAAATTCAGTCTGGAAATGTGTTAAAAGATGTTATAACTTTCTCCTAACATTTTCTCTTTACTTATCTCTCATAATCTTTCTGATATTGATATCTGATATTGATTGTGTTCAATACAGGATTACCAGTGTTCAAGCAATAAGAATAGTAGGTAGAAACTATTATTGAAGAGGTTTATCTGTTATTAATTATGAGTGATAGTAAATCCACTGAAGTGTTTTCTAGTGAGGAACATGTGGCAGAAATTTTTGCATTCCCATTTTTGATGTCAGCCAGCTATCCTTCTTCTAATACGGCTTGATTTCTATTAAAGCTGTTATGTAGAAGCAACAATAAATGAATTATAACTAGGACTTCAAACTATTACATATTTCTCTTTATTCCTTATTTGCCCCAAAATATAATGAAATGCAATGGCAGAACTCTTAAGATTTTTTTATGTGCAAGAAGAAAATGGAAGTTTGGGAGAAGAATATTTTAAAGTGTATCTTCTCTACAACTATAACATCTTCTGGAAAATTTACTGTGCTATACAGTAAGTTGAACTGAAATAAAATGAAAGCAGTCTTTGATTTATAAAATGTCCTTGGCCTTATTTCATTCTAGGAACTTCATAAAATTGTTGATCATGGAACAAATGATTTTAGATTAATCAAAAGAGATCCATATAGCAAGTCATATTCTGAAAACCCCCCCCAAAAGCTTTATTTATTTTCATTGCAATCCACTTCCTAAACAAAAAGTGGTGGCGTGGGGGGGAATCAACATGATCTGCAAAGTGAAAAGTTCAATTTGTCTGCTTGGAACTATTCATCTGAAGGATCTCCTGGAGTTCTTAATTGTAATACTAGAGCTTCTTTCGTTGCCTAAACTAGAGCCACCAGAGATGGGTTACAAAATTCTGGATGGCCATTAAGGCCCTGTCACACTGCCCAATGGATGCAAAACGGACACAACGGATGAGCAAAATGTTCCATCCGTTGTTATCTATCGCGTTCAAAGGGCAAAAATTTGCATAACGCGGAGCGGTATAACACGGAAAGGAAGCGGACGCGGGGAAGGACGCAGGGTGGATGAAAGCGGGTGCGGAACGGATAGCATAGCGGATGGAGGGATGGGAGCAGATCGGCACATCCGGAGGGCTTTCTGGGAGGCTCAGCAAAAGCGGAGCGCAGAAACGGATGAAGCATCAATGCAGAACGGATACAGAGCGGATGAAGGCGGATGCCAGAGCGGAAGCTAGCGTGCACAGCGTGAAGTCTAATCGGATATCTGGCGTTAATGGCATGCAGGGGGATGCATTGCGCAAGCCACGTGGATATAAAGGGAAGCAGCTCGCACGTGGCCAGCATTCGGCGAGGAAAGACCTGCTGCAGGATACCTGAGTCCTTGCCTCCCCTCCTGCATGCCTGCTGCAAGCCTTGCTGCAGCCTGCCTCCAAGCCTCCTGGCCAGCCTCCCTGCCAGCCTTGCTGTCTGCCTGCCTGCCAGCCTTGCTGGCAGCCTGCCTCCAGCCTCCCTGCCAGCCTTGGTGACTGGCCTGCCTGCCCAGCCTTGCTGCCTGCCTGCCTGCCTTCCTGCCAGACTCCTGCCAGACTTCCTGCCAGTCTTGGTGCCAGGCTTCCTGCCAGCCTCCTGCCAGCCTTCCTGCAAGCCAGCCCCACAACCATGGGGAAGAAGCGAAAGTCTCAGCAACCTGCCACCATCCCTGGCAAAAGGGACAGGGCCACCTCCGCCCCTGTCCTGACTCTGCTTCTGCTGGGGCTTCTGCTGCTCGGGCTCGCTCTTCTGGTGCTGGAGTTTCTGCTGAAGCTACTCTGGTGGTGGTGCTTCTGCTGCGTACTCTGCTGAAGCTGCTGCTGGTCCTGCTTATGCTCCTGGACTTGCTTGTCCTGCTCATGCTCCTGGACTTGCTCGTACTGCTCGTGCTCCTGGTCTTGCTCGTCTGCTATGCTCCTGGTCCTGCTCGTTCTCCGCGTCTTGCTCGTGCTCCTGGTGCTGCTGGTGTGCTGGTGCTGGTGTTGCTGGGGCTCCTGGTGCTTACTCTGCTGCTGCTGATCCTGGTCCTGCTGATCTGGTCCTGCTGATCCTGCTGGCTGCTGCTGATGCTGCTGCTGCTGCTGCTGCTGCTGCTGCTGCTGATGATGATGATGATGATGATGATTATGATCCTGCTGTGTGAGGATGATGAGATGATGATCCTGCTGTGGCTGCTGCTGCTGGTGGTGTGGAGGATCAGCCCTACCACCTGGGAGCCCTCTGATGAGGGCCTATCTGGTCCTGCCAAAGGGAGGAAGAGGCGTATGCAGGGACGGGAGAGGAGGCAATACTTCATTGAGGAGGAACACGAGGATGAGGTGCTGGAGTGGCTGAGAGAGAATGACTATTTGGCGGAAGGGACACGGCTGTACAGGGACCAAGCGGAAGCAGGCTGCTTGGAGAGAGAGGGCGGAGAGTATGGTTACACTTCAGAGGTGCTCCTCGGCTGGTGGAAACAATTGCACACCTGGTATGGGAAGCTGGCACCTGAAGGAAATCTGGCCAGGCCACAGTTAAGCTGATGGAAAGAAGGACCTACGTCATGGCCAGGTGCAGCTTCCATGGAGGGTGAGATCCGCAACGAGGAGCACCACGGAGCCCCTCTGTCTACCCTCTCTCTCAGGCAGGCTGCTGAGACCCAGTACTCTCCGGCCGAGAGTCAGTCCCTGTCTCCAAGGCAGGTTTCTGTGGAGCGTGCCATGGCAGAGAACCCGCGGACAGCTGTTCTAACTGTGGTGGAGCGTGTGGAGGACTCCCTGGTGTGGTGGGAGAAAGGAGACATCAAGTCCACCACAGTCGTAGCCGCATCCACCCCCCCAGCTCCAACTCCACAGAAAGGCAGAGAGCCAGACAGCAGGAGGGGCAGAGCCACACTGTACTGCTGGAGATCAGGGACACCATCCGACCAGCATAGATCTCCTCTCCCAGCTGGTCCACACCGATTCCTCATCCTCTCAACCGCAAGCCTTCCTCACCTATGTCAACCCAGGCCCTGAGGGACATGGAGGATCCCCAGTACCAGGTGGTGAAGGACCGGATCACCGAGCTGGCTTCACACAACCTCCAGACCCAGAGGAAGCTTACCTCCACCCAGTCCAGGTCTGGCTCCTCCACCCCAGGTGATGTCCCTCCCATTCCAAGGCTTGCCACAGACCCTCAACTACCAGGGCTACGGCTACCAGGAGCTCCAGCAGTACAGGCAGCAGCCCTTCAGTCCAGGCACAGAGTCATCGGACGAACCGTTGCCACGGCTTCCACTGATGCCACGCGTGCCAGTCATGCCATTGATGCCATCGATGACAGCGATGCCAACCACCCACCGATGCCACCCAGGCCAGTCCTCACCAGCTACAGACAAGACAGCCCACTACACTACTCCTTTCCTCCCCCACAGCCAAGCCCGGCCTCAGTACATCTGTCATCAGGACTGGGGCTGACACCCCATGGCATGGAGGAAGGACTCTCAGCATCACGGGGCTGAGCCAGCTGTCCTGAGAACTTCCTCAACCACACCGTCCTCTGTTGTCTGCTCGGGGCAGGCACCCCAATGACGATACAGACCCACTCCCAGCAGCAGCCACTCCACAGCATCTGGACCTTCACCCACTGAGACTGGGACGCCTCCAATTGATGAAATAAGAGTGCCAGAGACCTGGGAAGCTGGCTACCTGTGGGACTTTATTTGACACTTGAACTTCGGTCATTTTTGTTTTAGAGCTTGTTGGTTCAATAAAGTTTATCTTGGATTCACACTTCTTCATTTCTTTTTTTAAATAAACGTTTGGTGGAAACTTTTTTAGAATTGGTTTTAAGCTTTGATGCTTGTGGGAGTTGGTTTAAGATGCAATGGAATGGGCAGGGGATACCTGTGGGCATGGTAATAGCTGTGGAATGGGTAAGGATAGCAGTGGATAGATCGAAGCCTCCAGTGCAAGCATAGTAGGACTGGGATGGCATCACCTCCCAGGTGCCACACCTATGCCCTCTTATTATCAATAAATTGAATATAATCAAGTCCCACACTGTCAACATAAACACAAACTCTTTATAAATGCCTTGTTTTACTTGTAGGCCCACAACATACATGGCCCAATCTCATGCCGTGTGATGAGCACAGGCTGAAGCGAGCACCCAGGAATCCTCTATCATCCTGTTTCTTGCCACTCCACTGCCTCCAGCTGGGAGTGCACAGTGGTCTCGGGAGGTTGCCGCTGCTTCTTCCCTTCACCCGTGAGGGCTCTGTTTGGGGCTTTGCACATCCTCAGTGGTCTATAGCGTTTCGCCCTTGCCTCCATTCACCCAGGCTCCATGTCCATTGCCTTGTTGGCGTCCACGAGCCTGTTTCTGGCAAGAGCGGGTAACGTTCCTATACGAGAGTTGTGCGCATAGATTGTGCAGGATGCAGCAAGCTTCCAGCGAGTCCTCCTCACGTTCCCTGGGAGATGCTATGCATGGTGGTGAGAAGTACCTGGAACCTGTTGGCCAGGATGCCAAAGGCATTCTCCACCACCCGCTTCGCCTGGACAGCCTGTAGTTGATGAAGATCCTCTCTCACGGGGTGGAGCTCTGGAGGTTTGTAGGGCTTCATGAGGTAGGGTCAGGGAAAAGGCGTGTCATCCCACACGATGAAGCTAGGGCACATCTTGGCGTGTCGTTGGGCAGGGGGTCTGGGGATCTGGAAGCCCATGATGAGGTTGCCTTCCAGCCCCTCCTTTGAGGTCTACTGGTGTTGTATACTGGCACTCTAAACATGAGCCATTGCCTGAAGCATCGACTGTGTACATGAAACTATGTAGTCACATCGAGCATGGCAAAGTGACGATGCTGAAGAAGCCCTTTGTAGTTGAAATAGGTGGAGCCCAAACCCTTGTGGGTGGTTGCTTTGCGGGCACGTGCTTCCCATGCTTGGCTCCAACGGTGTGTGGGGAAGTTCCACCTCTGGTACCACTGCTCTGGCAACTTTCTTCCATCCTTCAATTCAGTGGGAGGGGCATTGGAGGAGCTCGCTGCAGGTATTCTTCGATTCTTCGATGATGGCCTGCACCACTTCTGTACCACATGCTGCATGGTATGTTTTGTGTGTTGCACCGATCCAGCCCGTACCTGCTTGTCCTCTGTTAGGTGGTCCGGAGGCCAGGTGGCGCAGAGTGGAGTGCCCCTTGAGCCCAGGTTTCCAGGCCCTGGGCCTGAAGTTGGTTTTTGCCTTGGTCAACCTGGGTGTCAGGCGCTGCATCAACTTCGTCAAACATGCCTTGAGGCATCTCATGAAGCTTCTGGAATGCCTGAGTGTATTTCCATTCCTGATCTCCACCATCCAGCCCTTGTTGTACAGCCCATACTCTGTGCTTCTTCTCCCGATCCATCTTCAGCACCCAGACGTAGCTTCTTGGCCGCCTCCTTTCTCCCGTAGTATCGAGTTCCCCAGAGCCTGTAGATGGCTTCGCACTGTTGCAAGAAAGGGATGGTGGCTGCCAAAAGGACAGTGTTACGATCCACGATTGACATGACTGGATGCTGTTGGAAGAGGCCAAGAGTCCAGATGAAGGTGCAGAGGTCTGCACAGCTGGGCTGCTGGTCTGACAGTGAGATGCAACGAGTGCTCCGCCTTTTTATAGGCAGGTATAGTGCCCCTTTGCATCCTTAGGATCCTCTAGGCATGCCTGTAGAAATCCTTAATATCTTGAGATAGGTCCCCTCGCGAAACATTTTTTCCATTTAAATGGGCTTATTTCGTGCTGCAAATCTGTTCTGCATCGTTTCTGGGCGTCCGTTGCACTTCCTCCCTAGCGTCCCGGAGCGGATGTGAGTTGAACGAATGTGCAGCGATGCCTGTGCGGATATAGCGGATGCGTTACCGGATGCAGAAGGATGCGTAGCGGATGCGTAAGCGGATGCAGAATCGGACGAATTGGATACATTTTCCGGTGCAACAGTTTTGAGCAGCTAAAAACTTTCTGAGCGGATTGAAACGTCAATAGAAACGGATGCTGGACGGATAGAGAGGAGCAAAACGAGGTAGTGAGTACAATCGCGTTAACGCAACGGATGTAACCAACGGATGTCAAGCTTTTTTGTCCATTTTACATCCTCTTTGCATCCGTTGGTGCAGTGTGACAGGGGCTTTAGATGTCAATAAAGTGTAATATTGATTTATTGGTTGCCTTTAGTTTTACAGATTGTGGTCCCAGCAGGGTGGAAATTCTGCTTTAAGATGTCAATTAGCCAAGAACTCCCTCCACCCCTCACCCCGTAATATGAGTTTGAATGGTTATTATGTGTACATATGTACAGATAAGTGGTTGGCTTTCACTGGGAACAGGTATAGGACTGCCATATCTAGGAAGCAAAAATCTACATGAACATTAAATAGCAGGAAAGATGTACAGAAACTCCATTTTGATGTCATTTTCTGATTGTCTTCATTTTTGCTGCCTAGATATGGAAATTCTGTATGTTAGTTCCATATGGCTATTAAATGTTGCCACCTGATTGGACTTTAGAGGCATCCTTTTTTGGTCACCATCCCTATTTTATGGAATAGCCTCCAACCTAACATCTGAGGGATACTCCTTTAGGCTTTTAGAAAGCCTTGAGGACCTGAATGTCCTCCCAAGCAAAAAGGTACTTCTGTTTTTATCCTTGTTTTTATGGATTGTCATGAGCCACTTAGAAACATTATATGAGATAGGCAGCTGTTTAAGCCCTGCAAATAAATAAAATAAATGAACTACTAGAGTTTCTTGAGGATATCAATAGATCTGTTGATAAGAGAAAACCAGTAGACATTATCCACTTAGCTCTTGGAAAAGTCTTTGTTGGAATCAGTCATTGAAGACTTTTCCATAACTTCAGTAGTCATAGAATAAAAAGGCAAATCTGCTTATGGAGAAGCAATTGGCTAAAGAATTGAAAATCAAAAGTAAATGCATATTTTTTGCAAAGATAGGATGTACCTAGGGAAACCTCCATGGTTCTGTGCGAGGACCAGTCTTTTCTTAATATATTGGTAAATCATCCTGGATTAAGGGCCTGTCACATAGGCCGACGGATGCAAAAACTATGTAAAAAGGACACAGCAGACGAAAAAATTTTCCATCCGTTGTTATCTACTCTCAAAAGTGCCTCAAATCTGCATAAAAAGAGCGGACAACAACGGAAAGAAACAGACAGGTGGAGGCCGTAGCCAGAATGTAAAGTGGATGCTCCACGGAAGTCTAGAGGATAGAAGCGGATGGAAGCGGATGGCAGATCCGCAGGGCTTCCGGGGGAGCACAGCGAAGCGGATGAGCAGCGGAAGGAATGGATGCAGAGCGGATGCCGAGTGGATACAGCGGATGCATCACGGAAGCCTAGCGGATGCCTAGTGGATGCCTAGCAGATGCAAAGCATTC
>BHFT01011705.1:0-25633 GCA_004320025.1 Laticauda laticaudata
GCACCAAACTTGATTGCAGGAAATACGACTTCAGCAACAGAGTGGTCAATGTCTGGAATACTCAACCTGACTCTGTGTTTTTTTCCCCAAACCCCAGAAACTTTAACCTTAGACTGTCTAGTATTGACCTTACTTCTTTCCTAAGAGGTTTGTAGGGGGCATAAGCGCACCAATGTGCCTACCATCCCTGTCCTATTGTTTCTTTTATATTTTTTTTGATTTTTCTTATATGTATCCATGTATTCATAACTATGTTTTTACTAATGCCTATTATCTTGTAAGCAATTGACAAATAAAAATAAAATAAAAAAATAAAAAAATAAAAAAATCAATAATAATATTAATAGATTCTGTTATTATATTCTCTAAAAGGAAGATAATCCTTAAACTAGATAATCCTCTCAAGGGTGAACAAGAAATGTTACAAACCAGTAAAAATTCCTAGGCGATACTTTCTTAATCTATCAATCTTAGTGTCAGGCTTTGATGATTCTGGCTGAACACACCATCTGTCCCTCAACAAGTGCATGCTTAAAACATGTGTATATTTCCAGATACTAAATGTATATACATAGAAACCTACCTAGCCACACTACAAAATAATGGCTGATTTATTAACTGATTACTTACCTACAAATATTAACCAGTCATTTTCACAGCTGAGTCAAAGAAAGAGAGAGAAATAAAACTGGATGGAATTGAGGCAAGACAAGGAGGAAAGCAAAGGGATAGAAGCCTTACAATGTCAACTTTAGCAAATAATTTAGCTCCACTAAACTTAGGCAAATCTTCATGCTAATGTCTAAAATTATCCAAACTTTTAAAAAAATGTTATCTTCAGCCCCTTGCTACTTTGCCCATCTGGGAAAAGATCCTATCCGGGAAGGGCAATGTTTGAATGGCATCACCTTATTTCCTATTTGGTATGCTTTGTAAATTTCTGTCAGAGTTTGCTTACATTGCACAGTTTGCATAATTATTGATTTTAATCGTTGTGCATACATGGGAAAAAAAACATCTTTACATATAGAGAGCCAAGTAGTATGCAATAGAATCAGGACTGTTAAAACATTCACGGGATTTGAGGAAGAATGGTCATTTTGTTATAGTCCTACTAAGCCATGATAATGAAAAATGTCGCCATGATTGAAGTTCCATTTTAATCCTGAGCAGAGGATCGTATTACTGTATGTTACTTTAGCTGGTGCTAATCCTTTAGAATACTCTATTCTCCATATCTAATCCAATTGGATTTACATGGAGTTCTGTATTTTTTTCCTCTTTCTGTAATTCTTATTGCTAGTAATTAACAGTGAATTATTGGTCCAACTTCTAAACCTGCTGCTATGAAATCTAAATGCAAGCCTAGAAGCCTAGAGAAGGAGGCATCTGCCAGGGATGAGTGACAGGAGCCAAACTTGCAATCCTTTCTTGTCAATTGCCTCTCTACCATTTATTTTTATTATCCTGATTTGCCAAGACAATATTTTATTCTGTTCTAATTCTTTATTGGACTTCCAATCTACTAAGCTTATTTTCACTTTTTAAATTCTGAAGCCACAAGTTGGGCCCAGTAATATGTATACTCCTCACAATACAGCTACTTTCCAATTACTTTTGACCTTTGTGTGTGTGTGTGTGTGTTTTAAATCCTAGAATTATGATTCCCAGTTTGCAGCACCCAAGTTCCTTTTATAAATCAGATGAAGAAAGGGGAAAATCTGAATAAACCTATCTGTTGGAGAAAAATAATCAATGTTACAAAAGCAAGTAAATCTGAGCTTTATTATTGCCTTTGGGAAAACTTCCACAATGAAAATATAAACACAGATGTTAAAAGTGGAAGGGCAGAATAAGTTATTACTGGTATGTTATTTAGAGAGCTAACATTTGAAATTATGTATTTCTAAAAGCACTGTTACTCTGAAAATATAGTGCTCGTGTTTGCCCTCAGGCAATTCTGAGGTAGTTATCTTAAATAGAGTGTGTTCCTCTATGAGGAAGAACAATGCATTCAAAGCATGGCAGATAATTTATCACCCTCCAGATAGAGCTGGGCTAGATTCCAATTTCCCTATCTGCCATGCTGGGTGGTCTGAGAGGACTACACCATCTATGCTATTCAGGTAGTCTTTGACCACAACTGCGATCAAAACCTCCATCACTAAATTTATGTGGTCCATAAGTGAGATGTGCCTGATTTTACAACTTTGTTTGCTGTGGTCATTAAATGAATCACCACAGTCATTAAGTAAATCTGGCTTCCCCCATTGACTTTTCTTTTTGGAAGCCTCCTGAAAAGATTGCAAATGGTGAGCATGTGATTCTGGGACACTGCAGCTGTCATAAATACATCACATGTTGCCCAATTTTTGAGCACGTAACCCTGGGGATGTTGTGAGAGTCATAAGTGTGAGGACTGGTCGTAACCCATCTTTTTCAGCATCGTAATTTTGAACAGTTATTAAATGAATGGTCATAAGTCAAGGGCTATTAGTACATCCAGTAGACCTCCAGAAACTATATCTCCTTCCAGTAGACCTTCACTCAGTCCTCAACAAAGCCAGCAATGATGAGTGAAAATTAAGAAGATGAAGAGAAATAGAAATGGGGATACCAAAAAAACAGTTGAATTGGGCAGGGATTTATGAGAGTAATCATAATTTGACCAGCAGCACAATTTGAATATTTAGGGAGCAACTTGGAGATGGCAAAGGATGGTTAAACAATCTTGACCCATGGAGGAGAGGAGGGAAGCTTCCTAGGAATTGGGTAGGAATCTGTTTCACAAATAAGGAACATGGAAGATTTAGAGAAGTCAGTGGAAAGTAGCTATAATGGCACAACCTTTCTCAACTTAGAGCCATCTAAATGAAGCCAAAATAAACTTAGTTTGTGGGGATTATGGAAAATCATATTCTCAATTTTCTTCAATGTTTCAAGTTGGCTGCTGTTTTCTGAGGCAGGATGAAAATTTATTTTGTTCATAATCATGAGGGAAAGCTCTGGAAAATAATCAAATTGAATGCAGTGACCTAGAGAAATATTAATTATTCTTATCATTAGATCAGAGATAGCATGCAGATGGTGCATGCAGGAAGCCCCATCTTAATTCCTAGTACTTCCAGTTAATGGATTTCTTGTACAAGAAAACTATCTGTGACACAAAAGAGCTGAGCACTGTGAGAGCAGCAACTACAACTGGAAATTGATCTGATTCAATGTAAAACTCAATTTCTTACTTTCAAAGTCACAAATACATAACTTAGAAAAGTTCTCCAATTAAAAAAAAGAAAATATTGGTGTGAAAGGATAAGATTTTTTCCCTGCGTTCCACTCCTACAGTTTCAGGAGCTTGTTTTAGTTTTATTGGAGAATGCAAAAAGGAGAATACAAAAATTTGCCATCAATTCATTTAAGGAAAAAAAGGCTTAAGTACATTTAAACAACTTCATATCACAAAATAGTTGTAAATTATTTTTTGGTGTGTGGCTGATCTTGTTAAACACGTCTGCTTCCCCTCCTTTCCACTAATGGGGCAAATATCTACATTGCAATGGCTGTTGTTTCATGCCATCAAATATCCTATAGACAGGGATGGGATTCTACCTGCTCGGTCAGGTTCTATAGAACCAGTTGTTATGATTCTGTGCAGTTTGGAGAACCAGCAAATCACGCCACTGCTGGCCCTGCCCACTCACTCCTTACGTGGCATGCACGCCATCAACCTTGCCTGTGTTGTGCCTTAGCCTAATTTTTTGTAAGCTGCTATTTTTCCTCACCACCACCCCCAACTATCAGCTATGCCTTAAGATTAGCTAGAAAGCAGGAAATGGTTGGATTCATTGCTCTCTAGCAGAGCTGAACCTTCCTTAGGACTGAAGCTTCTATTTTTCAGTGCAGACTCAGGTAGAAGATTGCAGAAAGATAGATCTCTGAGTGAATCTGTAATTTTGTGAGCAACTCAATCTGCCTGCCTGCTTTGCCTGATTTTGGATAAAAGTTGCTCCTTTTTATACAAAAAAAAAGATCAATATTTACATACATGGTGTTGTGAGTTAATATTGTGAGTTTGCTAGAAAACTATGCGACAGACTCAGGCAGCAGATTGCAGAAAGGTAGATCTCTGAGTGAATCTGTGATTCTGTGAGCAACTTAATCTGCCTGCCTGCTTTGCCTGCTTTTGGATAAAAGTTGCTCTTTTTTATAAAAAAAATCAATATTTATATAAATATTTACAATATTTACATACAAGCCACACCCAGCCAGTCACATGACCACCAAGTCATGCCCAGTCAGCAAGCCATGCCCACCCAGTCACATGACCACCAAGCCACACCCACAAATTAGGCCATGTCCACAGAAACAGTTGTTAAAAAAATTGAATCCCACCCCTGCCTATAGATCAGTGGTTCTCAAACATTTTCACTTCAGAAACCCCTTTACATTCTTAAAATGTTATCCCAAATAAGTCAAAGTTTATGTGGGTTATATCTATCAATAGGTAATGTAGTAGAATTAAAACTGAGAAACATTAAAATATTTATTTGACTTCATGAACCCACTGAAAGGGCCTTGGAGCCTTCTCCCCATCATTCAGTCAGAATTGAAAAAGCTTCTTGGATGAGAAGTGAAAACGTCTTCAAAGAGAAAACAACAACAAAGAAAATCCAGTTGACTTTTGGAAAGCACCTTTGGGATAAGTTTCTCTTAAGGGGCTGCAATTAATTCATAAGCCTTCATAACAGATGAAATTAATACGATTACCGACAACATAAATTATCTTCCATACAAGTTGATTTAGTATTTCCTGTTGGTACAAACTTAATTTTTTGGAACATTATTGCCCATTATCTTAAAGGATATGAGGGTAATGTATTATAACAAACAATTCTGGCTTTTTCATAACTGACATTGAATTTCAGCAGCAAAATTATCAATTTCAGATGGGGAGGACAGAATCATCAATATTTTCTAAAGTAATCTGCTTAAAGAAGAGGAATATAAAAATCAATACATGAAATTTAAACGTTATTATCCTATTGCTCATAAGATAAAGATAGATGATAGCCTATTTCCTTTTGTTTCTTAATGTAAGCTGCTTCTCTTTTGAGTTGTTATGAGATATGAAACTTAGTTACTGTCTATGGAGATTCTCAGTCATCCAGGTCATGGTTATATCCCAACGGTGCTTTTTCAGGAGGCAGCTGGACCTTCTGGTTTTCCTTTGAAGATGTTTCATTTCTCATCCAAGAAGCTTCTTTAGCTCTGACTGGATGATAAGGAATGTCAGAGCTGAAGAAGCTTCTTGGATGAAAAGCAAAACGTCTTCAAAATAAAAACAGAAAGTCCAGTTGCCTCTTGAAAAAAAAAAAACCCTTTGGATTAAGTGGCTACTGAATCTCTGATTTTGGCACGGATTGCCACCTGGTAGGGAACAAGGGGGGAGATTTTACTTTCTATGCTTGGGCTGGGAAAGGGAAGTGAACAGAAAGAGCAGATGGCTGGAAAAAAAACATATAGGGAAGAAAATAGTGATTAAACTTACCGTGACAGTTTTGGAAAGCGCTGTTCTTTTTAGCTCTGTAAGTAGAAGTTTAAGGAACATGGTGGCATTTCTCTTCTCAGGAATGCCAACGGAGCAGACTTCTCTATTGAATGCTAGCAAGTATTATCAGCACTAGCAAGTAACTTACACATTGTCAATCTTTATTTGTGCCTATTACATCTAATTCATTAACTTCATACTGTATTTCTTAATGTAGATCTTTTCTGATTTGCCACCTCTGAGACACGTGAAGACTGTAATTTCAGAATTCCTGAGCTGAGATTATGCAGCCCCCTAATCTATGGAAAACACTCATTTTACTATGACCAATTTGCGACTTTCAGCACATTTGTTCCTCATAATGAATTTCTTAATGGGGTGATTATTATCTGCTTTTTAGTGCATGAGTTTTCATCAGGTTTTCCTCATTAAACTGCTCCATATTTAAATAGTGGCTGTGCTGTCAATGTGCCTGACCTTGAAAAGAAAGCAAGCTCGAAAGAGGGGGAAAAGGAAGAGGGAGCTGGGAGCATTAAATATTTAGGCATGCAGAGAACATGACTCCTGAAAGGCAGGGATGTGGTAGAGTCTGGAAAAACATGACCTGCATGCCAAGGGAAAGGCTTCATGACTTACTGATGAATGGAGAGGCATTTGCTGAAAGAGACAGAAGACAGTGAAAAAAATTTCTTTTGACATACCTTGTCGGTGTAGACGAAGAAGAGAATCACCACCGTGAGCTCCAGCACAAATATAATTAACAGCATGATAAAAAACTGTCAAGAGAGGAGGGAGTGGGAGAGAAACAAAAGTCCAGAAACATCAAAATCTGGTTTGTCTTCCTGACACCGAGCAACACATATATCCATATACAAAAGGACTGGGTTCCTGGCTAGCTTTGGTTGGGATCTGTGTAGTACCGCTTTAAATGCAGGTGAAGAATCCACTAGTTGGATGTTCTTCTGCACAGGAAAATTAGTGTGTCAAAGAAAAGGCTAGAGTACATCTTTTTCTCTTGATACACCATATTGTAAGTGGAGAGAACACTTTTAAACACAGTCGCATCCAGTGATTTGATCCTTATCTGTAGGCTGAAACCAGTGGTGGGATTCAAATACTTTTACCACCAGTTCGGTGGGTGTGGCTTGGTGGATGTGCTTTGTGCATGTGCACACACTTTGCGTGAGCATGTGCACCAAATGTGCACTTTGCGCAGGCGCAGAGGCATTCTAACCAGGGGTGAGAACTCTACCAGTTCTCACCTATTCGCTAGAACCGGTTGTTAACATTCTAAGCAGTTCTAACCAGTTGTTAGAAGAAATTACTGGCCTAATCCTGGAAGGCAAGAAGGAAATATTCTGGTGTTGCTTACAGAAACTGCCTCTCCGTTAACCCTTATTACATTCTTGGCAGGACTAGACTTCCTGTCTCAGGAATATCTCTGGAGTTTTTTTCCCCTCCTTTGCTGGTACNGACTGTTGCAGCATCCCCACAATCATGAGAGGCCAGGCGAGGAGATGCATGCCTTGATGTGAGTGATATTGAGTTGGCCACACCCAGCCAATAACACCAAGCCATGTCCACCCAGTCACATGACCACCAAGCCACGCCCACCACTTAAGCCATGCCCACAGAACCGGTTATTAAAAATTTTGAATCCCACCCCTGGTTCTAACTCACCTTCTGCAAGCCTTCACGATCCTGATCGCTTCAGCAGCTGCTGCACAACATTCTTCTGTGCCGCGCAAAGCAGCTGTGCTTCAAATTCAGCAGATAAAAGTGAGTATAGGAGCCAGGTGGGTGGGTGAGCCCAACAGTAGAGTGGCAGGGAGAACCGGTTCAATCTCCACTGCTCATCGCTACTACCGGCTTGGCAGAACTGGGCGGAACTGGTAGAATACCACCACTGGCTGAAACAGTGCATCTTGATAACAGTGAGGACTTGGATGAGGTTATCTAGATGCAGATCAATATTCCCCTATTTAGTGGGTTTCCTCCTGATGTGTAAGGACTGTAATTACCAGAGTTCCCAGCAAACATGGCAGCCATACTGATCAGCAATAGCAATAGTGTTCAGACTTATATACTGCTTTGTAGTGCTTTACAGCACTCTCTAAGCAGTTTAAAGTCAGCATTTTGCCCCCAACAATCTGGGTACTCATTTTATCAACCTCAGAAGAATGAAAGGCTGAGTCAACCTTGAGCTAGTTGGGATCGAACTCCAGACTGTGGACAGAGTTAGCTTGCAGTACTAGTTTCTAACCACTGCACCAGATTCAAATTACCTTAGATAATTTCTTAAGATAACAAATATGCAGCCAAAGACATGTGGTGTCTCCCTAAAACATAAGATAGTTTAAAATATACATATAATATTGAAATAAGCTTAAAACTATAATGATAATTAATCAAGAGACAAGATCAGATATTAAAAACTAGCTATGCATATTATTCTGCTGATTTGTTTTGTTTTGTTTTGTTTTGCTTTTTTTTTTTTTGGTAATGAAAAATAACCTCAGATGACTTTGAGCTAAATGGATGAGTCTAGTAATTTTCTAACCCAAAAGAATTTCCTTTATTTACTGAATTTATAATTTTTCCTTTCCGCTAGCAATTCTGCAACACACGTAATACTTTTGCCTCCAGCAAATTTTCTGCTTAAAATCGCCATATATGTTGTTCTTTTTTCCCTTCAGGGCAAAAGGTATTATTTCAAGGAAACAACTACAGAATAGTACTTAGTGACAAAATAGATTAAGAAAGAATTAAGCACCCTTGCTTCTGTTTTTCCACCACTCTGCTTTGTAGAACATGGGATTTTTTTAAGAAAAGAAGTCAACATAAAGATAAAAACAACTGGAATGGGGAGAAAATTGTTTAGATCATTCATAATATCCTGTCATATAAATACATAATCCCCAAATATATATTTAATCAGAAAACAGTAAGAGATTTATACTTGTCCTATTCCTATTTTTGGAATACCATTTTCCATTCAAAATTTGCACAGAAGAATGTATCCATTACAGAAAATGAGCACCCAAAAATGGATTTATATTGAAGGAAATCACAAAATATATTAAGAAATGAACTTTACACAAAAAATGTATCCATTAAGAGAAACACAGACGAACACAATACAGAAGCCTGATGATGGCAGATGAGATTCTGCCAAAACGTTGCTACAACTTTAAAAGCACAACTATAATGACGTGGGAAAATACCCAAACAAAGCTGAATACCATACACACACACACACACACTGCATAGGGTTTTTTGTTTTGTTTTAATAAGTTTAAGTTTCAACTAAGAAGTTATAAATGCCAATATTTATTTCCCTGTAAGAATTGAATAGTTCTTTAGCTTCACAATAATGTATTATTGAATCCCGTTACATGTTTACATATCACATCTCTATTTTATACATCATACGCACCTTGAAATCTGTTTAACTGTAGCTTTTTACTTCCCTGGCTGTGAGTTCAACAGTGGTAAAAAATCAATAGCTTGTCAATATTTGTTGAATTACAACTCCTAGCATCCCCAGCCAACAATGAGCAACGATAGAAATTGTAGTTCAGCACCACCACCCACAACAGATTGACACCCTGGTTGCTTCATAGGGACCAATAGTTCTGCAAATGTGACACTTGTGAATCACCAGTTGCCTATTTGCTTCTAGATTCTATTTAAAATATTAAGCTTGATTTTCACTCTGAAGACCAACAAGCAACACCAACCAACAAGCTGAATTGAGTTTGTTTGTTTTCATATGCCCTTGATTATGAAAATAGGTTTTTCCCATTCATGTTCAGGCTGCTAATAGCTTTTACAAATGTATTTGTTTAGCTTGAATATGACTGCTTAATGCTTTAAATATTTAATAGGAAGTGCAGAATTGGGTTTTTCTAAAAAGGCATATAATATCTTTTAATGTAAATATGGCCTAGGGCAATATCTATTTGTCTCTTCATCTGAAAGTTTGTAAAAAATCCCTTCCTTACCAGGGATCTGTCCATTCCCTGCCCTCATCTCTCCTTCTCAAAAAATACCTTAGTCTCTAAGATGGTGACTACCAGAGGTGGTATTCAGCATGTTCTGACCAGTTCTGGAGAACCAGTAGTGGAAATTTTGAGTAGTTCAGAGAACCAGAAAATACCACCTCTGACTGGAGATTTTACAGTATCCTTCCTCTGCCATGCCCACCAAGCCATGCCCACAGAACTGGTAGTAAAAAAAATTTGAATCCCACCACTGGTGACAACCACAATTTCATGAAAGAATGTTGACTTAACCTGGATTGTCCTGCTTTTATACCAACATCAATCACTGCACCATGCTGGCTCTCACTGTTTGGTGTGCCTGGTGTGGGATATGTCACTTTCTCTCTCCTCTTCTCCCTCCATACATTTGTTTATTAAAATTAGACTGAAAATGCAATGCACAGAATAACTAAATCCATCAGAGTAGGATATATAGTAGGAATAGGGGTGGCAGAACCTGGGGACCAAGTCAAAAGAGAAATGAGTCTAGAATCCCTACGGAGCCACAATCAGATTAAGTCCAATGTCCCTTGAATTTCGTGGCCCTTTACCTAACTTCAAACAGGTGCTAACTGTTGGTTGAAAATATTCCTGTGCATAGGCTGTTTAGCAATACATCAATTTAATTGGACCTTCACATGTAGACCTGGTCTTTCATGCCTGACAATATGGAATAAGGAAATAGAATGGGAGAACAACTCTGTTATTTACAGCTTTAATTTCTCTGTTAGGCAATTCAAGTAATATAGGCGTAACAAAATAGATTTTTTTTCTTTGTTCCATTAAGCAACATAAGAAGTTATGGGCAAAGGAGAGTTAATCAGATTCTTAATTTAGCTTTAAAGAATCTGAAGGAATTTAATATTTGTCTGTAGAGATTCTTAGTCATCCAGGTCATGGTTGTCCCAAACGCACTTTTTCAGGAGGGAACTGGACTTTCTTTTTTTCCTACTCAGGTGACCCTGAGAATACAGATAAACCTCCAAGTGCTTCAACCTCAGAAAGGATGCAAATGACTAGCAGTCTGCAAGAAATATAAATCCTTACATTCCCCACCATCCAGTCAGAGCTGAAGAAGCTTCTTGGATGAGAAGCAAAATGTCTTCAAAGAAAAAAAAAAAGTCCAGTTGTCTCCTGAAAAAGTTCCTTTGGGACAATTTCATATTTGGTTTTCCCTTACTCCTGCTCATGCAGCCTATCCCCAGCCCATCACAGTTCTGCTGGAAACACTTTCTTCAGCCCACTACTCTGATATTTCTGCTCATCCCTGATAAGCAAGTCACTTTATTTCCATAAAAATAATATTGGAATACTTCTATTGGATAGAAAAGATGTGTCATTTTAAGGCCTCACTTAACTATAATGCTGCACCGAAGCATCTTTTTCAAAATTCAGCTAACACACTTGGAACTTGCATCCCTCAACCCACTAAGACTAATCCAAGAAGCTGATTGCTTTCTTCACCCTTCTTGATTAACCATGAGTTGATCAGGTTTCACCAGATGGATTCGACTAGATCTGATACAATAGCATGCTTCCACCTGCTTTACTTTAATTGGATCTATTCAACATAGACTACAAGACCCATCACGAAAAGAGATGCATTATTCGTTTGCAATCTTATTCTTTAAGCTAATTGAGAAGCAATTCCCATGGAGTTCAATGAAATAACTCCTCAGGTGAAACATTTTCCTCCTATGTTTTATAATTTCATAGATTTATTAGGGAAAGTGTTTCAGAATTCTGCATAAGATTATGCCCCTTGTCTATCTAGCGTAACGTTATTTTCATTGGCTGGCAATAACTCTGCTGGGCTTCAGAATAAAAACTCTCCAAGTCATATACAGACTACTTTTTTATATCTCTTTTGTGTCCACATTTTTGACAATTATTTCAGCATATTTGCAATTATTGTGAGAAAACCACCAACATGGGCAGAAATAAATAAAGATACAAATGTACAAAGATGTTTAGATTGATGATTAAGTTGGCTGAAAAATAGCTTACTGATTCAACTGTGCCAGTTGCTAAAGGGGATAAAATATAATTGACTGCATATGAAATTTTCTCCATATGCATAAATTGCTAGAACAAAAGTCAATCCAGCATTGGATATACTCTTTATCTAACAGATTGACAGTACATTTGATTATATTTATTAATCTATAGAATTGCTGAGATGGGTGACATATAAATTTAATAAATACATATGTATACTGCATTACTAATATTATAACAACAGAATTACTTGTATTTAGGACAGCAGGACTGCTGTTGAGGATCAAGGGAAAGAAATGGGGGAGTTAATAAGAGACTGATATTCATGAGCTTGGAGCAATGCTCAAAAATTGGAAATAAAAAAAAAACCTCTGGAAAAATATTAATCTGAAAGTAAGTCTCAGAGGACATTGTGGGATTTATTTTTAAGCATGCATAAATTGTAGCTATAAATTAACAAATGTTCTTATTTGCCAAGGTCTTCTCAAACAAAAGAAAAAGCTGAGCAGGTTACAATGCATTGTATTACCATTCAAAACCATTCAGAAAGCAATAACTTATTTATTGCACCAAATGTCTTGAAATCTCAGCAGAGAATTTTCCTTTGTGAACTGCAAGCCCTTCTGAGAGAATACGAGTATTCATGTGTGCACGCACTGCAGATGCTCTGAATTATGCTGATATTGTACACAGTTTTGTGTTATCTTTTATTTTTTATTGTTCTGGTTTTGCTTTGGAATCCATACGAAAGAAAAGTGATACATAAATCTGGTTGAATGAATTGTGACTAGATTAAAATAATGTATATGGTATAATAATGATAAAATAATACTGAAATGTTCAATAAAGATTACAAGTGGATATAGACACATTATAAGAATCTAGAACAGGGGTGTCAAACTATTTCATTGAGGCCGAATCAGCATGTGGTTGCCCTCCGGGGGTTGGGGATGAGCAGTGGCATGGCAAGGTGGTGGTGGCCAACTGGACATGGCCTGGAGGCGTGGCCAGCTTGACATCGCTCACATGGGTGGTGCTTGTGGGGGTTGGGGGAGGTTGGGGGAGGAATCCAGGGGTCTCCAGTGTGTGGTGTGATGGGTGGGAGGCTCGTCCCACAGGATGAGGTGAAGTGAGTCAGGGGACAAGGCAGCTACAGCCAGAAAGTGTCAGCTACCATGTGCTCACCGCCCTTTGTGAGTGGAGGGAGGTGGTTTCCGGCTGTAACTGCAGCCTGGAGCATCCACATGGGATGGGGTGGGCCAGGCTGAGGCATCATTGGCCCAATTCCTCCTGTGCACATGTGTGCCCCTGAAATGGCTTGGGCCAGGCCTGGGCATGCGAGCACAAACTGCCTTCTCTATGTACACATGCTGGGATGGTGTGGGCCAGGCCAAAGAGATGAGGGCAAGCCCCTACAGTTTCCAGGATGACCTCATGGGCCGGATTCAGAGAGTAGAGTAGAGTAGAATAGAATAGAATAGAATAGAATAGAATAGAATAGAATAGCTCCCAATTTCAAGTCTGTAAAATTTCAATGGCTAAAATGAAAGCCCAGTCTTTCAACCAGCACCTTTTCCATAATACAATAAATAATCTGACTTGCCATTACTCCAATTGTGATCTTCTCCAGCTCTTATTATTAAGAGACTTAATTAAGGTTTGTCTTCTATTCTACTAATTTTTAATGAACAGAATATTCTTCTCTGGCTAGGAGCAATGCATCACCCAACTGAATCTAAATTGGCACATAGGTGTAACCATTTCCCTATTATCCAATTGCTTTGATAGGTCACATGAGAACATTATCTTTTTTTTCTATCAGATTTATCTATAGAAGCTGTGCTAAATTCTGCTTGTAACTATTGGTCTTCGGGGGAAAAGAGAATTATCAGGGGTGATACAGCTACAGGTATTGTTGTGTCTACAGCTTAAGTTATTCATTTCATTTACTTATTTAAGAATTTTATTTTACTTTCTGTATTATCCTTTTGATGTATAATTTATTGTCCTTTTATAATGTATAATTTATAATGTATAATTTATGCCTGAACTTTTTATCGAGAAGTAGGACAAGCAAACTGCAACTCCAATAGCTACAAATGTGGACAACCATGCTATTTTTAATTTGTTATAGTTGATAACAATCTTAACAGCTTCTGAAAGTCTTGTATCCCAGTTTTCAAATGCTGAGCACAGTATTTGTATTTAACTGATCTTGCCAAACAGATTCAAACTGACAATCTCCAAATTAGTTAGCAAATAATTTCAGAAGATGGAAAGCACTGACATATTATGTCACTGCAGACTGAAAGCTGATATATAATTGACTTTTCGTACATCAAATACTTTTTCTGAATCAAATCCATTATACTTAAGAACTATGTACAATATTGGAGATTACTTTTTCCATCAGATGTTACCACTGATATTGGAGAAATATTTTTTATGATCACAAATCACACAGCATTTGATGTTAGATGTTCCAAAGGACTTGAAAACTTATTACAAGTGGATCTAATAGTCAAATCTAGGCTGACTCTAAGGTTACATTACTCAAAGCAGCCATATTTATTTTTATTTTGGGGGAGGGAAAATCAAATAACTTGGGAATGAAATTTGAGATATATATATGTCTTTAATTTTCCCTTTTTTTACATTCAAAAAATGAAATAATAAATTGCCTGGATGGGATTCTAAGCTTGCAACTTTGTTCATTTCCACATTAAAGGAGCTCAAGTAGGAAGGATGAGAAATACTTGTGCTACCACATTCATGAATTAATAGTCCAGATTGGCATACATCAATATATTACATATTAAATAATTCAGACCCAAACTACAAGTGCAGCTACTTTTCTGTTATTTTCTGACAACCATATTTAGAAAGTTCATTATTTCTGTTTTATCTGACCTGAAATGCACAATCCCAATAACCCTGCCAAATTGTATACCCAGTTCTATGATTAAATGGAAGGAATAAAAGGAAAATCAAGATTCTACAGCACATGGAATAGCACAGTTAAGTAAGCTTCCCGGCTGAAATGCTAAAAATAAAGAGAATAAAAATGAGCTTTGCTATGGTGCCTGGAGATTATAGGCAACCGATAGAAGAACAATTTATGACCTGAGACAACACAATCCCAATGCAAAGCATTTATACACAGAACCTCACTAAGATGATTAATCTAACTTTGCAGTGATATTTATTTCACCTTAGAAGTTTCTGGTAGCTAAAATAGTATCTGAATTGGGTTGCTGAGGGTGAAAATCACTAGGTTACTTATTTTTTAAAAGATGTACGTGTTTTAGGATTCAGGAGAAGGGGAAAAAAGATATTGTTCTTAGAATCAAGTTAAATTTCTAAATCCTAAACTCTGTCTCTTTATCTATTAAATGTTTATTTAATTTTTGTTAACGCACTGATTCTAACTATAGTTAGATGGCAATGGCATCATATCACTGGAAAGGTTGGGGACCACTGTCTGATGTCAGTGCATGGTGTCTGCTGTTTATTTTCTTCTTTCTCAACTTGTGAATAATCTATTCACTTCCCATCACCAATCTATTTCTCTCACAAAGATATTCAGAAAGTGAAAGCCCTGACATCAGTAATGCCAGCCAATGTCTATATCTGCCCATTGCTCAGAGATAGTATTCAGCAGATTCTGACCAGTTCTGGAGAACTGGTAGTGGAAATTTTGAGTAGTTCGGAGAACTGGCAAACATCACCTCTGACTGGCCCCGCCCCCATCCATTCTCTGCCTCCTGAGTCCCAGGTGATAGGCTGGGTCTTTTTTTGTTGACCTGCACAGGAGAATGGAGCTATGGGAAGAGAATGGGATTTTGCAGTATCCTTCTCCTGCCACACCCACCAAACCACACATTCACCAAGTCACACCCACAGAACCAGTGGTAAAAAAAATTGAATCCCACCACTGCCATTGTTGATGCTTTACCTTCTATTGTTTAATCTTTTTCTTCTAACATGGCTTTTAAGAAATTTAGACCAGTGGTCGCCAACTAGTGGGCTGGAGACCACTGGTCCATGAGAAAATGTTGGTAGTCTGCAGAGAAATGTCATCTGCAAAGCATCCCCCAAAGCAATTAATCCAGGCTGTGCAGGAACACAAGGCTGCGCTGCCCACAAGGCCCATGGGAACACAAGGCTTGTGTTGCTTGCATTGTGAACAACATGAGGTAGTGAGGGGAGGGGGAAAGGGAGGAGGGGGAGAACTTGCCCCACTCGTCCCACATGCCTCACCTGGCCACTGGGCTGCTTCCTTCCATTTCTTTCTTCTTCTGCTTTTGGCTGCACGCAAGGAAAGCAGCAAAAGTTTTTCTTTCTCTCCCCCAAACTCCACCAAAAATGAGTCTTTGGGACCCTACAAGGCATCCTTCTCCAAGAGTCTAGCATGTGCTAGCTTGACAAGTCTAGCATGAGTCTAGCATGTGCTAGCATGACAAGTCTCACAAAGACTTATTTCTGGCGGAGTTTGGGGGAAAGAAAGAAATACTTCTGCTGCTTCTGCTGCTTTCCTTGCATGAAGCCAAAAGTCTCTCTCTCTCTCCTCCTGAGAATGGAGCTGGAGACAGTATCCTGCAATCCCTAATAAAGAATGATCGATCGGTAGCAAAATGGAGTGGGGAATTTTCCTGCAGACTTTTTGGGGGATTTTTGCAGGGTCTCTGGTCTGCAGAATTTAAAATTATGAGTTTGGTGGTCCCTGAGGTGACCACTGATTTAGACGGTAAGCTCTGTAACTAGGAGTTCCAAGACACATGCATGTAGAGGATGTAAATACTGTGTTTCATCCATATTGAGAACATATATTTTCCCAGTCTATAAGTCATTATTAAAGTTAATACTTCTTTTGTTAATATTTCAGTTCCATCTGAAGATTATCCCAAGCAAAATGTCCAAAGCATAATGTGAAAATATACCCTTTTATTTAACATTAGTTTCAATATCTTGAATGATTCTTTGTAAAGTTCTGCTTCCTTCAGCATGCTCTCTTTTGACCTACAGGGTAGTGTGTCTTTTTCTACTGAATATGTATCCACAGGAAATTGTATTCTTTTAGTTTTTTAGTCATTTCAATGTCACAATTTTCTACAGAATTCCCTTTTCACTTTCAACTTCTAAGAATGAGTCTTTTCCATTCAGGTGTCTCACAACTCTTGTCTCCTTTCCCAGAGGATCAGTTTAAAAGTGTGTTACCTCCTTTCAATGACTACATTGACTACTGCCAATAGTCCAGTTTCTTCCTGATACCAATGGAAATTGTCATTTTTGTACAGAGATGGCTTGTAAAGATACCCCAATGCCTAACAAATCTACTTCTCTCCTCTTTATTCCATAACAAGATCTCTGTGGACTTAAACTCTCACAAAATTTGCATGGAAACAAGAGCCATTGAAGTCTTAAGAGTTTAACATGCATAGTACTGGACTAGAAGTTATGCAAAGTATATTTTACAGTACTAACCTAAATTATGCAATTCTATTCATTTTTCTCTAATCTCTGCAATTACTTCAGGATGGCAGTCTTCACCTGTTATCTAAAATACAGGTCGCGAATGTACTTAATGACCATTTGAAGTTACAATGGCACTGAAAACAATGACTTATGACCATCTTAAACAATTACGATTGTCACCCTCATGGTCACATGATCAAAATTCAAATGCTTGGCAACTGTCTCATATTTGTGACAGCTGCAGTGGCCCAGTGGTCATGTGATTCCCCCTTTGCAACCTTCTGATAAGCAAAGTCAATGGGGATATCAAGTTCAATTAATAACCATGCTACTAATTTAACAACTGCAATGATTTGCTTGATAACTGTGGCAAGAAAGATCATTAAATACATCAAAATTCACTTAGCAGCTATCTCACTTGAACTGGCATCCTTCAGTCTCAAGAGACTATGATATTGTGCTATGAAATCAGTAACTGCCACTTCCCGTGTTATTTCAATGCTGTATGCAAAGCTGGAGTATCCTCTCCAGAGCACGAGGCCTGGGTAATTTAATATGGAGGATAAACTGTTACCTTAGCAGTAGATCTCCCCTCTCTACATCACTGAAATAGTCTAATGGAATGGCAGAGCCAATACGATTAGTTCCAGCTGTGTCTCATTTAGTAACAGAAAGTTTGGGCTCAATTGTAGTCATCAGTTATGGACTACCTGTGATACAATTCAGTCAGGTTAACATCTGGATATAGAGTGGAAGTGATACAAACATTTGTCAGTTTGGTAAAAATTATTTGCACAAATGCTAGGGCTGATGTTCTAGGATTAGAGCACTGCGAAGAAATTGTCGAACAAGTGCTCCAAAAGTTGGATATACAGCATGCTAGGAATGTGTAACAGGACACCAAACATCTCTGTATTACCCGTCTACATTATTTATTACTAGTTTTCCCAAGGCAAAAGGAAAGGGGGAAAAAAGGGTTTCTAAATGCAAACACCATATAAATCAAGTTGTGTGTTTTCAGAGAATAAATTCATCCCTTTCTCACCTGGGCTTCTAACATGAATCATTTGGTCGCATTACCACAGCTAGTAGAATGAGAAAAGAATGGTGCCTTGACTGTATGTCAGACAGCTG
This sequence comes from Laticauda laticaudata, assembly GCA_004320025.1. Taxonomy (NCBI): domain Eukaryota; kingdom Metazoa; phylum Chordata; class Lepidosauria; order Squamata; family Elapidae; genus Laticauda; species Laticauda laticaudata. The sequence continues at coordinate 18,199 of BHFT01011705.1, forward strand.
ATTTAATTGGTATTTTATGACATTTTCAGTATTTTATGATTTTTGGAAGAAAATAGACTCTAATCAATAAAATGTCACAGAATACCAAAGCTACAGATCTCTGTCACAATCTAAACATGATCATCCCAGCTTTTCCTAAACAACCATAGGCACAGAACAGCAAAATATCCTCTCTCTTTTAAAAAGGAATCTGATTTTAGCATTCACCTCCCTTAGGATCCCATTTCCCAGGACACAAAATTTGAGTAGACAGCTTGAGTAGACAACTGCTATAACATCTGCTCACTATGCATGAGCTGATGAATTAGACATAACACCAACCATACATTTTTGGCCCATCTCAAATTCTACAGCTGGGATTTTTCAAAAGAATTAAAGGAGGTCAAGAAACAAGCATGCAATACCTAGCACACTCAGCAAATATTCCTTTGGAAATAAAAGGTATTCATTTAATATTCAATATTATGAATGAAGATTGGTACTGGACTGTATGTCTTCCAGCAATGACTTGTATGTACCCACAAAGTTTCTCCCCAAAAAGGATAAATCAAACCTTTGCTTAAGCTATTTATTTTACCAATAAAAGCTTCTGAGAGTCCATCTGTTCACTTTTGCTATGCAAAGACTGCTATTCCATTCAAGCAAATGGAAGTGGCAGATCTCTAAAATAAAGAAGGCAATTTTAAAGGATATTCCTAGATGGCTGTATTGATCCTACACCTGAATGTAATGGAAACATTGGCAGCAACATTGGCAGTAGCCATTTCACATCAGACATTTGCATGTTGAACTTCTGGAATACTTGCACTAAGGCAAAATATTATCTGAAGTAAAGATATGTAGAGGTCAGATATGAAACATCTGATTTAATCCCTTTTCCTGCTGCAGAATTTTAAAGTCCTGAATTGAAAAAAAGATACAGAGCAAGAATCTGGCAGCTCTGGAACAATATGTCTTGTTGCCTCAGTACATTATTCCTTAAGCCCATGTCACACTGCACAACGGATGCAAAAAGGACACAGCGGACGAACAAAATGTTCCATCCGTTGTTATCCGCTCTCAAAAGGGGCAAAAATTTGCATAACCGGAGCGTATAACACGGACGCATGGAGGACGCAGGGCGGATGGAAAGCAGATGCGGAACGGAAGCCCAGCAGATGGAAGCATATGGGAGCAGATGGGAGCGGATGGCACGTCTGCTAGGCTTCCGGGGGGCCGCAGCAAAGCGGGACACGGAACGGATGAAGCGGATGCAGAGCGGATGCACAGCGGAAGCCTAATGGATGCCTGGCGTTAATTGCGAATGCGGGGAGGATGCATTGCGTCAGCCCCGCGGATATAACGGAAGCAGCTCGGAAGCAGGTCGCCATTCAGAGGAAAGACCTGCTGCCGGACGGATTGGCTGCCTTGCCTGCCCTGCCTGCATGTCTGCCTGCAAGCCTTGGTACCAGCCTTGCTGCCACCCTCCCTGCCAGCCTCCCTGCCAGCCTTGGTTCCTGACAGCCTCCCTGCCAGCCAGCAACCCCACCACCATGCGGAAGCACAGCAAGCCTCAGCCATCTGCTGCCAGCCCTGGCAAGAGGGACAGGACTACCATCCCGCCCCCTGGCCCTCACTCTGGTTCTCCTGGGCTTCTGCAGCACGGGCTCGCTCTTCTGGGGCTGGCGCTTCTGCTGCTTCTGCTTCTGGAGGAGCTGATGACAAGCACTCCAGCACCAAGCCACCTCCACAGCACCTGCACCCTTCACCCGTGAGACTGAGCGACCAAGAGGAGTGCCAGTGACTCATTTTTGTCTTATAGCTTCTTGTTAATAAAATCTATTTATGATTCACACACTTGTTTCATTTCTTTTATTTTGATAAAGTCTTGGTGGAACTTTTTAGTTTAAGCCTTTTGCTTGCTTGTGGGATGGGTCAGGATAGCTTTGGGATGGGTTAGGATACCTGTGGGATGGGTAATAGCTGTGGGATGGGTTAGGATAGCAGTGGATAGATAAACCTCCAGTGCAAGCATAGTGGGACTGTATGGTCCACCCTCCCAGGTCACAACCTATGGCCTTTATTATCAATAACGATATAATCAATCATCCACACATGTCAACATAACACAACTCTTTATTAAAGCCCTGTTCATTGTAGGCCAACCAAACATACATGGCCACATCTCATCCCGTGTGATGAGACAGGCTGGGAAGCATCCATTAAGCATTTACCATCCTGTCTTGCCACTCCACTGCTCCAGCTGGGGAGTTGCACCAGTGTTTCAGGAGGTTGCGCTGCTTCTTTGCCTCACGTGAGGCTCTGTGGGGCCTTGCACATCCTCAGTGTCGATCAGGTTTTGTCCTTGCCTCCATTCCCAGGCTCCATGTCCCCATTGCCTTGTTGACGGTCCACAAGCCTGTTCTGCAAGACTGGGTAGCGGGTGCCGCATGAGATTGTGCAGGATGCAGCAAGCTCTCCACAATCCTCCTCATGGTCTCTGGGCTATGCTGGCATGTTGGTGAGAAGTACCTGAACCTGTGCCAGGATGCAAAGGCGTTCTCCAGCACCCGTCTTGCCCTGAACAGCCTTAGTGAAGATCCTCTCTTCAACGGGTGAGGTATTTCGAGGTGTAGGGCTTCATGAGTAGGTTGTGAGGGAGAAGACATCATCCCCCATGATGAAGTAGGGCACATCTTGCTTGTCGTTGGGCAGCGGGTCTGGATCTGCGGAAGCGCACCATGGGTTGCCTTCCAGCCCCTTCTTGAGATGACTGGCGTTGTATACCTGGGCATCTGAGATGAGCCGTTGCCTGAAGCATCGATGTATCATGAACTTGTAGTCAGCATGCTCGACTCATGCAAGAGGACGATGCTGAAGGAAGCCCTTTGTAAGTTGTTGATAATGGATCCCGATGGGAGCTTTGCAGGCCACATGGCTTGGCCAATTGAGTCGCTCCAACGGTTGGTGTGGGAAAGTTCCACTTCTGATACCACTGCCTCATGCAACTTTCTTCCATCCTCTTCAGATGGAGGGGTACTTGGAGGAGCTCCTCCTTGTATTCTTCGATGATGGCCTGCCCACTTCTCTGACGCACAATAGCTGATTGGTGTTGGGGGCCACCCTCCAAGCCGTACTGCATGCTCCCTGTTAGCGTGATCCTGAGGCCAGGGTGGTGCAGAGTGCAGTGCCCACCTTGAGCCCAGGTTACCAGGCTGGGCCGGAAGTTGGTGTTTGTCCTTGGTCATAGCCGTGTGGTGTCCAGCCGATCTGCGGACAAGGTCTCGTCAAACGAGTGCTGACTGGACACTCCTCAATGAAAGTTCTGGAACGCTAGCGTCGCCTCGAGTGTCTTCGCTCCTGAGCTCCACATCAGCTTGTTTGTACAGTTCGTCATGCTCTGCTCTTCGCTGGCGATACGCATCTTTGGCACCGATGAACTCTATTTTTTCCGGGGTGACCTGCCTTTGTCTTTCCATAGTAGAGTTCAACTAGTGGTTTCACTGTTGGCAGAAGGATGGTGTCTGCCGGAAAGACTGTTGTCACAATCCACGGTTGGACATGACTGGATGCTGTGGCAAGTAGTGAAGAGTCAGCATGAAGGCTGCAAGGTCCTGCCAAGCTTAGGCTGCGTTCTGAAGTGAGATGCAGGTGGAGTTGCCTCCCCTATTTGTATAGGCGAGTATAGTGTCCCTCTTGTATCCTCTAGGCATCCCTAGGCATCCTGCAGACATCTTAATATCGCGAGATAGGTCCCTCTGCAAACGTTTTTTCGCGTTTTTAAAAAATCGCTTTTGCTTTCCGGCAAAGGCATCTGTTCTGCTCCTCCCTGCGTCGGCGAAGACGAATAGACGAAGATGTGCGGCGGAATGCGGATGGGTATCCTAGCGGATATAGCGGATGTGTAACGGCGATGCGTAACCGGATGCAGAACGGATGAACTAGGACCTATCATTTATCGGCCGCCGCAAATAGTCGTTTGGGCAGCCCAAAACTTTATGGGAGGCGGGATTGAACGACGTCTCCTATAAAACGGCGATGCTGGACGGATAGCAGAGGAAGCCATGGAGGCAGTAGTACATCGGGGGTTTCTTCCAACGGATGGCAAGCTTTTTTGTCCGTTTTACATCCTCTTTGCATCCATTGGTTCGGTGTGACATGGGCTTTAGTTAGAGAAGAGTACCAGTAAAAATACTATTAATTATGGCAATCAGACATGATCATTCACTCACTCACTCATTCATTAAATGTATATGCCATGTCAATCAGACTTTAAGGCATGTGCTATATATACAAGATATTCACATATAAAATACAATATTCACATAAAATACAATATTTAATATTATGAATGAACAATCTGATATTAGGGGAGGGTGGCAGAAAAGGCTTCATCTGACTGATCATTACAGCTGCAACAACTATCAAAGTATAACCATAAATCAGGATGTAGGACATGGATTTGAACATCAAGAGATTTTGGGGAAAGAAAAAAGAAAAACATTGCAGGGAAATATTTTTTAATAACCAGAGTAATCACAAGGGGCAGTGAGTATCCATCTAAAAATAATCTTTAATAACTTCTACATTTGCCTGAGGATTTCACATCTACTCCAATCCTCTCCTCCTGGACAGCAAAAATTGGATTTAATATATACAGCACAGGATGTCAACTTCCAACTGACTCAGTTTTGTTGGATTCCGGCATGTAGCACAGTTAGAATTGCTCTGAAAATCCTAGCTTAAAGGTAGGTCAATCAGAAAAAATGACGGTGAATAAGAAAAGAATACCTCTTTGAATATTTCAATTTTACATTTCCTTATCTGACCCTTCAACAATAACCCTCTCTACTATTTAAAACCTGAGAAGAAGAAAAAGGCTCTTAGTTTATTTGGCTGTGAAAAATAAGAAGCAGGGAAACTTAGAAGAATGAGAAGTGCAATTTAATACCATGAGATCTCTATAATTTCTCACAGAATCTGGTCTTTGTTTTTTAACAATCTGATCATTCCCATATATGTTCAACCTTCTAGAGCAAAAAATACAGTTGAGAGAAAAAAAAGCCTAATTCATACCCAAAAGTCCCAATTCTTTGACAGCTCTAGGAAGTGTTTTGGGAAGACACATCTAAATCCAGAAGCTGCTGTCTAAAAATAGATTAGATAAGTTTGACTCAAGAAAAGGTATTACTTTACGAGAAAAGTAAAATACTTTCATTTTTTTTTATATTTATTTAGTCAATTTCCCTATTGTTGATGGAGTTTGGGGGTATCAGTTTTTCAATGAAATCTACAAATAATATTTTTCAGAAAAGTTCCTGCAATGCATCTATCACAAATGAGTCTTGCATTTTTTTTTTAAATGAAAACCCAACATATACTATTGGTAGTTTCCAGTTGGCTTCACTGTTTTATCTGAAATGATGGCCTTCCCTTGTTTATTAGCAAACTGAAACCAAAGAACAAATGTTCAAGCCCAAACAAACTGCAATCTTTGAAATGCTACACAAAGGAACAGCTCATTGATGTGACCAATTACCAGAAAATAAATAGATCTCTCATTTGTTGTTCAGAAATTTCATTCTAGGTCTGTCAAACAGTTGGCGGACATTTGTTATTCTAGGTCTGTCAAACAGTCACATTAGAGATGTTCAAATGGTGGATTTCTACTTAAAAATCTTCTCCAATTCCATATTTCTAGAGACTTCCCTGAATCATAAACCACAAGTGGAGCATGATAACTAGCTAAAGAATTATGTGATATGTTAACTAACAGGTGTTGAATTCTGACTAAGAAGTTCTAAAAGAAGTCCTAGGTTAAACTTAAAATTTTCAGTCTATCTGATCTCATAGATTTGTTATTCAGATAAAAGAGATACATTTTTGGGATCTGAATTTCTTAACAAAAAGAAAGAAAAGACAAATGTGTAAACTCACTAATACAGAATGCAGCAAAATACTTGATTTTTTGGTAAAGGATATTTGGAAACAGTGGATTCTGAAGTTCATCTTAAAATTGTCTGCTATTAAAAATCAATTTAAAAGCAGTTATATAAGGAACCAATTTTACTGGATGAGGTTGAGACTGGCTGATTTGAGGTGACTCTTCAGCATATTCTTATTTTTTCTTTCTTTTCTATTTTACTTTCTATTTCCTTTTCCCCATCTATCCCCTCTTTTTCATTTTTTCAATGTTTTTTTAAATTTTGTATTATTCTTTTATCTTGGTATCTGCATAGTTTATGATGAAATGGTTCTGCACATTTTCCATGTATGGTCCTGCCAATGAAGAACACGGAAGTACAAAGGCTCCTGGACTCAAGTCATGATGGCATCATGTACATCATGATATCATCATAGCATGGACTACTTATGCCATTTCCATCCATAAACTAGATAAATGACACAATTCACATAAGTTTCACATGAAAATATACAAATAATTTGCATATGAAATAATTTGTAAAGTGACATCATTTGTATCATATGCACAATTCATGTGGAGGCCCATGGGGAAGCGCTGCATGCCTTGTCTCATATAAGAAAAGATATGCAAAGCTCAGGTGTATACATGAACTATCTCTCAGTCTGAAATAGTATACAGGCTTATATTTGAAGAGAGTTTTTTGTTAAATAAGTTGGTCATGAACCACATGAAAAACTGTGCATTAATTATGTTGGGCAAACCTATCAAGTGTCTAAACTATTCCATATCCCAATTGTGTTTATGAAATTAAAGTAAGGGAGACTCCACCCTTTCTGGACAGTTTTCTAGATTAGTCCAAAAAATTATAATAATCAGAAGTCAAGGAGCTGTCCAAAAACTGGAAGCAAAAATCTCAAATTCTCTAATGTGAGATTTGAGGATTCCAATGCAACTGGAGATTAACATTAGCAAAAGCATTTCGAAGGGCTGCTGAATTTTAAAACAAACAAATTAGAAATGACTCTTTGGAGAGAATTTAGCTCAATTTTCTACTTATAAATCTGATTAGAAAATGCAATGATCCCCAACCTCTACTGCATAAGAACTGGATTGTCTACATTTAGGTAACTTCTAACTAAGGATTTACTCTCTCATTTACTGAAGCCAGTCTTAAGGCTAGGTCACACTGGCAGACGGATGCAAAATGTGTGCAAAAAGGACACAGCAGACGAGCAAAATTTTGGGGGTGGCTCCATCCGTTGTTATCTGCTCCCAAAAATGGCAAAAATTTGCATAAACAGAATGGAAAACAATGGAAAAGAACAGATGGGGGTATTACGTAGCGAGGATGGGAAGCAGATGTTCGTAGGAAGCCTAGCGGATGGAAGCGGATGGAAGCAGATGACACATTCAAAGGGCTTCTGGGGGAGAATAGCGAAGCGGACGCATAACGGAAAGAGCGGATGCATAGCGGATGATGCGGATGCATCACGGACGCCTATAGGATGCTTAGTGGATGCATAGCGGATG